>JARYHS010013630.1:275346188-275423993 GCA_031002005.1 Vandiemenella viatica
TATCTCTCGGTCTTAAAGGTAGCTCAAGTTGTTCGTCTGTATAAATGTTGCGACTGGAGGCTGTCAATCAACTCCTAAGACTATCAATTGTGGGACTTAGTCTGCCTAACCGCCCTCTCCTGCTCTGAAATTGTTTAACCCGAAGGTTCTAGCACCACTCGGCAATACCAGGGTTAGCTATAGCCACTGTAGAGATGTTGCCCGGATTTCTAAGAGAACCGGGAAAGCGACATCACAATTACAGTCATCATCATCATGATCGCGATTATTATCACCACGATCACTATCATCACTACGCTCACTAACATCACCAACATCACAATCAACATCATCTTGACAGCTGAACGAGAATTCGAACCTGCAAAATCCCGTATGCGAAGCCAGAGCGTTACTGCTCAATTAACACGCGTGGGAACTTTGCTTGTGGTTGTGTACAGTTTGCCTCGCATAGTGAACGAAGTGCTGTGAGCATGCAGCATTAACATTAAATATTTATATTTGTGAATCATTTTGTAACTTTCTTCCTGCTTTTGGTAGTTTTTTATAGACGTAAATTCATTTTCCATTATGTCCAGTGGAATATATTGGGAGGAGTTGATAGCCCAGACTATTCACTGGGTTATGAGACAGTGAATAAGTGAATAACCAAGAAGTTACTCTTGCAGCCGGTGATGCCTTTGCCGCAGCAAATCAGCCTGTCGATGACCCGGCAGTCATGGACATTGCAGATGACAATATGTTGGAAGTAGACAAGGCCACAAGAATTACTAGATAACGGGTATGTGAAACTACAATTGAAGCAAGGAAAAAAAGATTTGTAGTTGAAGATGAAGCCATCCAGACCGTGGAAGCTTCAGAGTCTGCAACCCTTTCTCCTGTTATTTTAGGCCCTCGTCAAGCGTCGGCCAAACAGACAGAGCCAACACCTTCTACGAGTAAGCATCCAGTCTTACCAAGACCAGCAAATCATTACAAGCAATCTGATCCAGGTCCTTATTTTGTTTATGTTGAGAGTAGAGATCATAATCTAGGTAATTTAGACCCGATGAGTATTGGTAGGTTTGTACATATCAATATCTCTGAAATAAAAGGTCATGTTGTAAACATCACTTCTGCAGGTAAGAATAGAATTAAAATTGAAGTAGACAGCCCTTCGGTAGCTAACAAGTTAGTTCAATCAGCTGTACTTAAGAGCAGAAATTTAGAAGCTTAAATTCCTACATTTCTAGTTAAAAAGCAGGGTGTCATTCGAGGAGTAAACGTGAGCTTAAAGGAAGTAGAGATTATGCCTGATATTGAGTCTTCAGTTAACGTAACTGATGTTAAAATACCAACAAAGTGGTGTTCGAGATAATTAATCATCAACTGTGAAACTACAGACATGTCAACAAGTTCCACAATGTGGTTACTATACGACATGAGACGTGAAGATAGCACTTCCATCTGTCAAACAATGCTATAAATGCCATCGATTCGATCATATCAGTACACAGTGTAGAAGCGGTAAGCGTTGCGGTAGATGTGGAGGTTCTCAGTCTCTTCAACAGTGTCAGTCCAATGAAACAATTTGTGTAAACTGTAAAGGTCAGAATGTGGCTACGGATTGGACCTGTCCAGAGTATTTGTTCAAACGAAGGGTCTACGAACAAGCTACTTTACATTGTGGTGGGTGCCTTGGTGGGCAAACCATGTTACAATTATATTTCATACCTTTATGATTAATAATTGTGGATTTTTAATTTTTATGAAGGAGTGAAAATTATTTAATTTTGCAAGAATCTCGACGTTAGTTGGAATTTAGGAAAAATTGTCACAATATGACATTTATTTTCTTATCACTGGCGATTACAAGTCTGAGCGAATTTATCGTTAACATTAACACAAATTGGCAAAATCATAAAAGCAACGCTCAGAGTTACAATTAGCCGTCATGAGCAAGCAAACAATTATATATATTTACTTTTAAATATATCTCAGAATCAAAATGCAAGAAATAATGACAACTGGAAACAATAAAAATACAAGTTATGACGACCTCAGACAAAGGTAGTCATAATACTGTGACTTTACAGTTAAAAAAGGAAAATCATGGGCGCCAGAATGAACAATCGAAAATAACTAGTTCTGGCAAATTATGCCGCTAGCTCAGGGGTTTTTACAATTACAAAGTGAGAACATGGACCTATCCTCTCAAAGTCGCTTACGGGTTCTGTTTCACGGAATGCACAATCAGATGGCTTGGTCGTAATAAGTTACCATTGTAGTTCTGCGTCTGATGTCGTGCGATGATTGCAGCGGACCCACGGTATGTGAGACTATCTCACAAGTCAGCTACAGGCATCTCTGGTCTGATAATGCGCGTCGTCGCATTACCGGCTGTGTTGCTGCGATAAGCTTGCTCCAGCAAGGCAAGCTGGCAGCCAGAAATCGTACGGCGGCACTTGGCGAGAGAAGCCAACTTTCCAAGTCACCTCAACTAGACCGCATAGCTTGACTCGAAGATCGAAGTCAGAATGTCCAGCTCCTCGCTCTTCGGTCCACGAGGAAACTTCTCGCTCCGCCCATTTGTAGTCTCGAAGCTCACATATAACAAAATTCCCAGGATTTTGAGTTATACGCTCATTTTGATTGGATCTTCAGGTCGGCACCTAATGTCACGTGATATCCTCGATATGTGATTTGGCCAAAGTATCCAACAGAGGTCGGACATATTCGGCTAAGTTCGCCGGGCGAGAGAACATTCGGGTTTCGGACGGCAGGCTTTTCCCGCCGGTGGTGACGTCGTTGACCGCCCATCCCCAGGGAGCAGAGTGTGTGGTCTGGCAAATCCCAAATCCGCGACTTGTCGCCAAGGTTGGGAACACCAGATTAGCTTCAAGCCTACATAGCTCAATAATGAATATTCGCTTTACCAAGATACACTGTATGTTCACATTTCATTACAGTCCTCACTTGGAATCTTGCGTACTTTATAAAATTACAACAAAAATCTATTTAGTGTGGTCGCCCAAGATTTATGTAAATTACTCTTATATTATTACATATATAATAAAAATGCACCTTGTAACGTGGCGACAGCGCGGCTCGTTACAATATGGCCGTCCGTTGGTGAAAAATGAAATTATGATTGAATAATTTTATTTTTAACTACCTAATTCTATCTCCATTGTGACTCAACAAAAACTTAAGCATTTTTATAATTACATTAATTTTAAATGTGATTCCAATAACCATCGGTATTCCTGCCTTGTAAGGTGAATATATAACGGGAGCATATGTCCTTTTGGCCGTTTTACAATTCTTTACAAACAGAAGCACGTGAATTCAGGTAGCCTTCCCAAATGCAAAGTTATATTAAGCACA
This sequence comes from Vandiemenella viatica, assembly GCA_031002005.1. Lineage (NCBI taxonomy): Eukaryota > Metazoa > Arthropoda > Insecta > Orthoptera > Morabidae > Vandiemenella > Vandiemenella viatica. Next base: position 275,349,552 of record JARYHS010013630.1, read on the forward strand.
ATACTAAAATATACATGAAAATAAATTATTTACATACATGTTAAATAATAATATATCTTGAAAAAACTTGTATCAAATCTTATCATTAAATTAATAAAATGAAACACATTAATAAAACAAAACATTGTCAGAACACTTATGCAGAAAGTGGTTGAACTATACATTGTATTTACAATTTAGCGTGATGTTTTACTCATGTGCATAAAAATAATTCTGCCTTCAACAAACATCCATATAGATGCTAGAGGTGAGCGTAAAATATCTCATTACATTGCGCGGTTTTAATCTCAAAACAACGGAATAGTTTAGTCGGATTCGGTGACGTGATTTGCGTCATGAGCCGACGGTTAATTCAACAAGCATTTCAGAGAAAAGATGTGTTCGTGTTCATGGTCAAATATCAGCCAACTGTAATCTTGGATTTGAATGACGCGGCATTTACTTATAATTCAGACGTGGTGTGGAATGAACGATGTAAGTGCATGTTTTCGTGTGTTACGTAAATTATGAACCTTACTGGTTGAATGTTAGGTGGTCTCCTAATTAGTCTCTCATGTGTCGACATCTCTAACTTTTAACATACCGTCTGTGAAGTGATTGCGAATTTCATGGCGAAAGGAAACTGTATTTGCTCATGGGTATATGTAATGGAATTTCTATAAAATTTACCATTCCCCTATGAGACATTTATACATATTATGCGGTTTGACCTGACCTTTTGTCATCGTCAACCAAAGTCGCTGTAGCATCTTTGGCATACAAGCGGACTCTGAAATATATACCAATTCCGCACATAAAATGAAAGGATAATGAATAGCGTAACTATCATTCCTCAGTAATATTACGATTCCTTCACAATGGGTCTATTGATGACTCGAGATTATCTCGACATTCAAAGAATAAATTTTTCTTTATTTAGGAGTTATTATAACACCTCTTAACATGTCCGTCTACTCCACGTTTTAAGCCGAAAATCCATCCCAGTTAGCGAATATCTTCCTTTTATAACACTTATGCTTCTTTAGCTTGTATGAAAAAGGTTGTAAGCTTTGTGCATAGAACGGTCCGATCTCAGGTTTTCCGTTTGCCAATACAAAGCAATTTTGAGATTTCACGCTAGCAGAATACTATGAATTTATCTAAAGAGAAAATATAAATCTTGCAATTATTATTTTCGTTGAGTGCACACAATTCTGAGCTACATGTATGCTGTCCAACAATAGTTTTAATCTACTTTATGGAATACTATACAATTTACAGCAGGGTAAAATACCGTAGAACGAGGCGTGATTCTTTTTCCTTTCGGAATACACGCTCATCGCATATTTATTGAATGCGATAAAACGCTGATGCGAGACGTGAAACGTTAGGCACTCAGTGATGACCCTAAGTCCAACATCTGCGCTCCCTGACAAAATTCTCGGAAGACGCATTGTGCTAGCGGATCCCTTAGCCTTGCTAATGGGCTCAGCTGACAACCAGGTACCTGGGTTACACAACATTCTTGTCTGTCTACCCCTCCAGCTGATTTCATTGATGCGCCAGAATTTTGTTTCTGAAGCAAAATATTTGTCTTTCGACCTGAACGGGCACAGAAAAGTTTCCCGCTGCTTTATCGATACCGTTACGATATATGGAATGGCTTTAAGTTCCGGGCGTTATGAGGCCCGATCTCGGTTTGTCCGTCCGTCAACATAGAACAATTTTTCGAGATCACTCTGGCAACCGAATAAGGCCCGAAATATAGCAGAAAAACTTCGATATCGCCAATAATCTATTTGTTCACGTCTTCACCATCTGTGCAATTGTCATATACAAAATTCCTTTTTAATTGAAGTTAGCATCAAAGATAATTATTTTAACTTGCAAAGTTAGCTGAATTATTGAATATATCCCGTAAATAAAGTTTTTCCCCTTAGCCTTTACAAATGCAGTCGCCTTTAACTTTTTGCTCTTCGACCTCGCTCTATCGTTAGCAAAATAACAGCAAGGTATTGTGAAAACTATCCTGTGTATCTGTAATCCTTCAACTTATGATTCCTAATTTCTGTGATGACTAATACAAATCTTTCTGGCAAGGTTTCGTGTTCCATAGGGCATTATATACGGCACTTTAGCCACCCTTTACAGATAGACAAAAAACAAAGAAGTAAAATACGTTGATGAGATAACTTGCGATCTTCGATCAACACAGACAAAGCGATTTTACGCTCGCTGTACACTTCTGCTCAGAAAAGATATAATGCAACTACCTAAGGTAAAACGTTACATCGAACTCATGCATCACAAAATGTTGAAACCCTTTTCGTTTATGTCACAAAATACATCTTAGAAAGCATATCACAATATTTGTATCGCTGTCAGATTCATTGTGATTGCGAAGACAAGAAATTGTGCTTGCTAATGGCGCTTCATTTTCCGCGAGTGCGTATCAATTTATCTGGCTCAGGAAAACATTTAATATTTCAAGATTTTTATCAAATCACGTCCACTTAACAGCGTGAAAGTCAAAAGTGACTATTAATATTTCACGTGGACAAAATATAAAGTTCGGAATAGCGAAAAAAACAAAAAATTCCGAATATGGAAATATCCTAAGTAGCTTTAACTGTAAGTGCAAATTTGCTAACTTGAATTTCGTTTGATTTTCCGTTTATCTAATCTTTCCAGCAAAACAGACGGTTTAGACTAGCGGAACTGGCATCGGCGTTTTTCAAGCATGAATTATTTCGTAAGGCGTCTAACCTTAAAGAATGTATACTATACTGTACATTTAATTTTTTTTATATGATCCAAATCGGACAATTTCATATTCAACCTTTTCGTCATCGTATTCGGCACGCTACAAAACTTGTTGAATCCATGCCTACAATGTTATTGCGGCGCATCGTTTCCGGGTGCAGCCGTCCTATCGCACATATTCTTTTCTTCATTTTCTGGCCTTGGACTCTGGAATCCTCGTATTCTATGGCAACTGCATTAATGTAGCCCGTTCCTTGCCGAAATTCTTGCCACTTCCGCGGTCATTCCCGTTCTTCCAAAATGAATTTCCCGGCTTTCCATTTGTATCGCCGTTATTACGATGTGGTTCACACATCGGCATCGGGCTGTCACTTGTTATAAAAATTTCCTCTTTGGGAATTTTTATGCGAGCGTCCTTTCCCGTTAGTTTCGTGTGGCCTCATCTCTACTTGCGGTTCCAAGCTATCACTGTCGGCTTCCCGCCGCTCAAAGTTACATGCTTGCCGTCCTATCCGATCTAAATTCCTTAACGTGTCCAGCAACTCTGGCACAGTACGTATAAGAACTGGATTTATTAGGGATTGGACTTGTGAACCGAAATGTGCCGTGGCCATTTCCACAAACTCCCGTCCGACATACGAACATCGAACTGCCTAGTGAGGACTATAAATTTATTCACATATCTCTCCATAGATGAATTTTGCTTCGGGACATATCTGCCCTGATACAATTTTATTCTCGCTTGGTTTTGGATCTTGCTAGACCAGAATGTTTCAAGAAACACTTTCCGAAACTCGTCGTATAGACATTTCCGGTTCGCAAGTGATTTGAAACCAAAGACGGTCGGCTTCTGATAATGAATGCTCAACCAGGATAAGCTTCATCGCTTCGGGAACCCCTTTTATATGAAAGTACCTCTCCATTTCAGCGAGGTATGCTTTCGGATTAATGTCTTTACGGGATCCGAAATATGGGAGCTTTAATTCAATATGGGCAGCTGCGTAATACATGCCACTACCCTGAATTTGAACATTGCCGGCATTAGAACTACTTAGTTCTTTCATTCTAGTTTCTAGCCGTAAGAGCTTAGAACTAGTGGCTTCCGACAGTTCATCCTGTGACAATTTTAATTCGTTTTGTGCCGTCTTAACTAGCTCGACCGAACTTGCTACGGCAGTCACCTCCGAGTCAAGTTTTCGGATGTTTTGTTCAGTAAGGTCTTTGACCTTGTGAACAAATTACGAAATTTGTCCTAGGTTTTGGCCGGTTCTCGTTTCGCATCTGTTCAATGGACAGGTCGGCGGCGTCAAGTCTTTTGGATAATTGTTTGTTGGACGTTTGCAAAGAAGCACAGGTAGATCTTACTTCTTCCGTACCCTTTTCCAGCTTAGAAACATTTTTAGCTATCTCAGACTTGAATTCAGATATTTCTTTTGTGACCTCAGAACGTAAGGTGGATAATTTTTCGTCCAAGTTTGTTAATATCGCAGCTTGCGAATCAAAACTCTGCTTAAGGAAATCCGAATTTCTCTTATTTTCCTCCTTTTGTGAATCAAAACGCTTGTTTAATTCCTCCTTTTGTGAATTAATTTGCAGGCTTAATTCCTGTCTTGATTCCAGAAATTGCTGTCTTGATTCCTGCCTTGATTGTTCTATTGCAGCCATCAACATGTTTAGTATTTGCGATGATGGGGGTGGTGACTCTACAGGAATTTGGGTCATTTGTTGTGTCTGTTCTGAATGTGTGGGCGTATTCTGTGTCATTTCACCTACAGGTGACGGAAAATTTTCCATATCTTCCTGTGGCGACAAAGTAGACTGCGAACTATATGAGTGGGTCGGAACTTCAGAACTTACGTTCCCCTCCCCTGCAGCCAATATTCCGCATTCTGTTAACTGAACCTCGTTCATGATTTCGGGAGATTTTTGCCTATCAGACTGATCTTCCATATCGAAATCTTTTATCGTACGAGATCGTACCTTCATATGAACACACAAACAATGAATTTACACCGCAATTGTGCAATGACGAAATCTAAATTCACTAGCAACAAAATACCGCGAATTTCAATACACACAAATACATATACCCCTCCAAAATTCAGCAAGAGAAAAGCAACGATGAATCATGGGACACAACACCATAAAAGCAGACTTACTTTCAAACACATGGGCAAAATATGCGTGTCTTTAATTTTCTTAGAAGCTACCATGCATTAACAAAACAATACTGACGTTACTCATTTAAAAATTTGAAAAATGATCACAAAATTGTTACAATACAAAGTGTATTGCATCTCAATTGAAGTACACAAATGAACTTCCTTTTAATGCGTTGAAGCAAAATAAATTTTATGCATTGAAACAAAATGAACTTTATGCATTAAAATATAAGTAAAACATCAAAATACAATCTTGTATGAATATCTATTGACTACAAGAATGATAAAACTGCCAAAAGCCATGTGCAACATTCCATGAAACTTTCTGAATTTGGGCTCCAAATAGTATTAATTTGAGTTAGTGCCACCAAGTTCGCAGACATTAAGTAGTAATGTCTCATCTGGCACCAGCGTTGGGCGACATTATGTGGTGGTTGCCTTGGTCGGCAAACTACGTTACAATTATCTTTCATACCTTTATGATTAATAATTGTGGATTTTTTAATTTTAATTTTTATGAAGGAGTGGAAATTATTTAATTTTGCAAGAATCTCGACGTTAGTTGGAATTTAGGAAAAATTGTCACAATATGACAATTTTTTTTCTTATCACTGGCGATTACAAGTCTGAGCGAATTTATCGTTAACATTAACACAAATTGGCAAAATCATAAAAGTAATGCTCAGAGTTACAATTAGCCGTCATGAGCAAGCAAACAACTGTATATTTACTTTTAAATATATCTCAGAATCAAAATGCAAGAAATAATGACAATTGGAACAATAAAAAATTACAAGTTATGACGACCTCAGACAAAGGTATCATAATACTGTGACTTTACAGTTAAAAAAGGAAAATCATGGGCGCCAGAATGAACAATATATCATTCGAAAATAACTAGTTCTGGCAAATTATGCCGCTAGCTCAGGGGTTTTTACAATTACAAAGTGAGAACATGGACCTATCCTCTCAAAGTCACTTACGGGTTCTGTTTCACGGAATGCACAATCAGATGGCTTGGTCGTAATAAGTTACCATTGTAGTCCTGCGTCTGATGTCTGCGGTGACTGTAGCGGACCCACGATATGTGAGATTATCTCACAAGTCGGCTATAGGCATCTCTGGTCTGACAATGCGCATCATCGCATTACCGGCTGCCAGCCAGAAATCGTACAGTGGCAGTTTGCGAGAGAAGCCGACTTTCCAAGTCAACCTCAGACTAGACTCGCATAGCTTGGACTCGAAGATCGAAGTTAGAATGTCCAGCTCCTCGCTCTTCGGTCCACGAGGAAACTTCTTGCTCCGCCCCTTTGCAGTCTCGAAGCTCACATATAACAAAAATTCCCAGGATTTTGAGTTATACGCTCATTTTGATTGGATCTTCAGGTCGGCACCTAATGTCACGTGATATCCTCGATATGTGATTTGGCCAAAGTATCTAACAGAGGTCGGACATATTCGGCTAAGTTCGCCAGGGTGAGAAGACATTCGGGTTTCGGACGGCAGGCTTTTCCCGCCAGGGGAGTGACGTTGTTGAGCGCCCATCCCCAGGGAGCAGAGTGTGTGGTCTGGCAAATCCCAAATCCGCGACTTCTTGTCGCCAAGGCACGGGAAGACCAAGATTAGCTTCAAGCCTACATAGCTCAATAATTCTTGAATATTCGCTTTACCTAGATACACTGTATGTTCACCATTTCATTATGTCCTCATTTGGAATCTTGCGTACTTTATAAAATTACAACAAAAATCTATTTAGGTGGTCGCCCAAGATTTATGTAAATTACTCTTATATTATTACATATCTAATAAAAATGCACCTTGTAACGTGGCGACAGCGCGGCTCGTTACAGTAACCCTCAAGAAACTGGTACTAACCCGTTGAAATTAACATCAGTCGCTTCGTCAACATGTCCGCTTCACTTTTTGCATTCATACTTTGCGGAAAAATCACTAAAAATTTAATTAAAAATGCCGAAATATGAGAGACTGAGAAACTGCGAAATGCTATCAGCACTGCAAAAATAACATAAAAATTATCAGTACAGGGTTCATTTAAACCAAAACAGTTTTAGTTTTGTCATAGAAATCGTGGTTAGGTTGAAATACGGCCTGGACCAAGTGAAAAAAATTTGGGAAATTTTCACTATGCGGCATCTATCACGGAAATGGCGTATTTGTTTACAATGGAAGCAATCGATTATCTCTGATTGCTCGTTTTTATGTAAGATGGCGGCCATCACCTTATTATATATCTTCTATTTGTCAATTTTGTGTGACTTTTTACAACGGTGAAGAGATGAAAAGGCAAGAAAACATTACAACAAAGGATTAAATCAACATTTTAAGAGACTGTCACTGATTTTTTTCAACTTTGGTGGCATGTAACGGCTGTGCGTCATGTTATATTTCGGCATTTTTAATTAAATTCCTGGCAACTTTTCCGCAAAGTATGAACGCAAAACGTGAAGCGGACATGTTCACGAAGTGACTGATGTAAATTTTAACAGGTTAGTACCAGTTTCTCGAAGGTTACCAAAGTGGGAGATTATTTCCTTCTGGAATTCTATGATTTGGTTCGACTACTGTACTAATGCGTAAAACAGGCGAAGTGACTTCCCGTCGCGCGGCGGTCGAGGCGGCAGCCGCCTCAGCTGTTCACACGAAGCGATATTTCTAGCAGCGCCGGCAGCTGCCGCCTTGACCGACACGTGGACCGTCGATTTGGCGGATATAGCTCAATTCTTTGTAAAACAATGGATATTGAAGGTGAAAGTGATAAGTGTACCGATGGTGGAACAAGCGAAGAAAGAATGGCCGATATCAGTGCTTCTAAATCAATATAATTACTTTTTCCCTAGTGAAATGTAAAATATGAGAACGCTAGTCATAAAAAAAATTTGATTGACACATTCCGTGTAACCAATCAGACACTCAAACTGTATTTTATGGCGCAAAGGTATAGATTAAGATAAAAATTAATATAAAGTTTTGGTGCTGGATCCATAGAAAAATGTTAAATTTCAAAATCTATAAAGTGTATCAATAAAAGAATGTGAGATGGTGAAATAATTACAAGAAAAGTAAAAAATTAAATTTGAATTAAATTGTATATTACGTTTTTTTAAATTTGAACACTGAAGTGTAATGACACAAAAAGGGAAAAAATCTCCATTTCTTGATTCATTTCCTTCAGTAGGCCGTGTCGCCGCGCTGCCTCCGCGCCGCGAGTGCAAAACAGACGAAGCGCCGCCGCCCGCGACGCCGCGCCGCGTGTAACTCTCGGCCATACCATGCGCCGCGCGGCGTCGTCTGTTTCGCCCCACTGAATTATACTGGACAATGCGTCGACTCGACCGCCGCGCAGCAGAAAACGCCTCATCTGTTCTAGACCTAACACTGATATTTAGCGTGATACTTCTGTAGTTCAAAAATAAGCGTCCGCATACGGTTGCTACCAGTACAAGCACATGTACCTGAATTTTGCAACCGAATATTTGTAATTATTGTCTGATCAAACTATAGTCCGTTCAGTTAACATCGGTGGCTTAAGGTGAGTCTGCTCCATCCCCACTCCGCTGCCCCTACAGGCAAAGGAAAATTTGCCACCCACCTACCTAAACACAGCGTCCAGCTCGGGGAGGTAGGAAACGGGAGAGGAGGCGGTGAGTTGAGGATAGGCTGTGGGGACCATGACCTTGAGTCGCCAGCTCAGAGTGAACATGATACACCAGCTAATATCTCGGGGCGCAGAAAGACATAATGTATATTTCATGCCGTTAATAATTAACACTATCAACTAAAACTTTTCAAAACTTGTGTTTACTATCTACCATTTAATAGTTATCATTTTTCAACAACAATTAAATCTTTAGTTAATGATGCTATATTACATAAATGGAGTATATGGTATCACTCTGAACTTCTAACAACGGAATGGAATGAGCGAATTAAATTGAACTACATGGAAAGCCATTACATTGCTTAATATGCCTTTTTTCGAAAGGAAACTGAAGCAAAACTAAATTACTCTTACTGTTTGAATAATACAATGCTATATGGATCTTGAATTAAAACAGATAAATTTATGGTCTCAAAAAAATAAAAAATTTGAAGCACCATTTGTGATGGTTGCATGTACCAAACAAAATAGATTTGGCTCTGTCTGATAGTATAAATGATCGAACAAATGCGAGTCGCTCATCTCGCATCTAGCATTCCGTACTCTAACAATTAAAATAATATCTCAAATGTAGTATGCCAGACGGCTGTCGTTTGACAATCAGTGGCCAGATAGATTTTTAGATTTAGTAGTGGACTTACCTTCACTGCTTTCCAACTCGGCGCCACGTAGCCGCGTGCACTGCTAAGAAAATTTAACATTGGTATCTTTGAATTTGGATAATTTTTAAAAGAATTATATAAGTATATGATAAAGTAAATTCAAAATTATTATTTTTCTCCTAACAATTTACAACGTGTATTATTTATAAATGTATTTCGTATTTTTCGTTTAAATATGGGATGTGATCAATGTTGGGTACAAGTTCCTAGTTAACGCCGTTTTTGACACAGCTCCGTAAAGGAAAATGTTCAAAAACTTACAATTTTGTCTTTGTTTTTTTTCCGGAGAAAAAAATTAACAACAATTTATTAGTCCTCTACGTGATGAGCTACACGATCTGTGAATATCGACACCCCATAGGCTGAGATGGATTTTATTTTTATTTATATGTATTCCTCCCATAATATAATTTAATATGGTTTTAAATATGGTTTTCGGTTTTAGATCAACGAAATACATTATACGAGATGAACGGATCGACTAAGAAGAAACAAGTGAAACACTCTGTAAATGACTTTTATCAAAAAAGTGTGACTACAGTTCTCATGCAGTTGTTAGTGACGAGTGTTGTTAGATGCTTCCGACCTATAATGTAACCCGGAAGATCCATTTTATCGACTAGCCTACTTGCCCAGTAAACCGGTGTTTCAAAAATGACTGGTATATTTGAAAAATCAATAAAAACTAAACTGGCAGCGATAAAAATACACCGTTTGTTGCAATATGCTTGGGACAACAGTAAATTTTCAGGGAGACAAACTTTCGAAATTAGTTACAGTTTTTAATAATAGATGGAACTGAAGGCGATTTGAAAGATATAGAAGTAAATGCAGTCTGCGAGTTCGCCATTCTGTAAGTCGTCTTTCTGCTGTAAGCATGTGCTGTTCAGAGATTGCTGTGAAAAAATGGTGGATATGTGGAAAATATCGTACTTTAGATTTTTCCAGATTGCAGTGCCATCTGTTGTTGAAAATTGTAACAAATTTCGAAAGTTTTTCTGCCTGAAAATTTACTGTTGTCCCAAGTATATTGCAACAAACGGTGTATTTCTATCGCTGCCCGTTTAGTTTTTATTGATTTTTCAAATATACCGGTCATTTTTTAAACACCCTGCAGCTGGAATTTCTAGTTGAAAACAACCTTCACAGTTGCAATTCTCTCGAAGGCTGATGAATCATTGCAGCATTTTGATGCAGCTGACAGCACTCCAACGTCAACGCTGCGTTGTGGTATGATACAATAACAATATGTTTGTTAAATCACGTTATAAAAATTAATCACAAAATAATAATTTAATACCAAACTTAATAAATATATTGCTTTGCTATCTCGTTTAAAATATATATTTTTTTAAGAATTACACGGGTACTATCGCTTTCATATAATGATTACAGTTCCTGTTATCTACTAACTTATAGAAATATTAATTATTTCATAATGTCTTATCAAGAGTCCAATCTGTGCGAACTTGAGATTTACAGCTTGTAAGAGAAATAAAGACTTTTCACTTTTATGATTGTAGTTGTAGATCACAGAAAGATTATAAAAACCTACAGGAAACATATAAAAACAAATATACTCTTTTATGTTCATATTTATCATTTATCAGTGAAAAAAAAAATCATATATTAAGTAAAAAGAAATTAGGTTCATTTAGGAGTTTCTCTTCAAATTTCCCTGCAGTAAAATCCAAGCGCAATAAATTTAGTTGGAAACAGTGCTATCTGGTCAGCGCATCTTTGGAAAAGGAACCTATTTCGTAAGAAGCTTCCTAAATTGTTTGCTATGTTCTGTAGCAAGTACTCTGAGGATCTATAATGATGAACTTTAGTGTTTCCAAAGCTACAGCGTTGAAGTTCTCTCCAAGTTAGAATAGACTCTCTCTGCAACTGGTGAACCAGAACAAGAACAACTGTAGTTCCCACAAGTCTGAAATGTGTTCGTAAGGACTGTTAAACTATGTTGTAAGGGAAACTAGGAATGGAAATAATATCCTCTTATACAAATGGTCTATGCTGGATGGTTTCTATGTGACTTTAACGGTCCCTAGTAGAGTTTCTCATATTTGTCTACGAGCGGGTCTAGTTTTTACTATATTTTTGTAAGTAATTGGAAGAAAAGTCACCATTTTCCAAAAATGTTTCATGATCAAACTTAGGTGTAATTAAATGAATCTGTTTTGTCTTATGGACAACCAGTATATACATCTGTCAGCACTGCGCTTTTAAAGACTACTTATTCTTTACGTCTCTTCGATGTCAGTGGCGAGGAAGGACTGGTAACAATGAGCGGCAAGGAATTCGGCCAGGGGCTTTAGAAGCAATCAACCCGTTATTCACCTGAGGTGATTTTGGAAACCATGTAAAACTAAACTCTGATTGGTCGGATGAGGATTTGACCCACGTCTTCCCGAATGCGAGGCCCAAATGTTACGATTCTTTAGTAAGCATATTACTGAAACTCGCAAAATCTCCAAAAAGATTGCTACAAAAATTCTTCATTCATTCACATCAGTGAAAAAGTTGATTTGGCCAAGCGATTTAACGAAACATACGTATATACACTTAAGAGTCAAAGAAACTAGTATAGACATGCATATGCAAACACATAGATATGTAAACACTCAGAGTACGGTCCTGTGGTCGGAAACGCCTATATAAGACAACAAGTGTCTGGCGCAGGCGTTATATCGGCTACTGCTGCTACACTGGCAAGTTATCACGTTTTAAGTGAGTTTGAACGTGTTCTTACAGTCGGCGAAGCCGAGATGGGACACAGCAACTCCGATGTAGCGATGAGGTGGGGATTTCCCCGTACGGCCATTTCACGAATGCGCCGTGAATATGGGAAATCCGGTAAAACATCAAATCTCCGACATCGCTAATACCGGAAAAAGATCCTTCAAGGACGGGACCAATGACGACTGAAGAGAATCGTTGAACGTGACAGAAGTGCATCCCTTCCGCAAATTGTTGCGGATTTCAATTGTGGGCCATCAATAAGTCTCAGCGTGTGAACCATTCAACGAAACATCATCGATATGTGCTTTCGGAGCCGAAGGCCCACTCGTGTTCCCTTGCTGAGTGCACGGCACTAAGCTTCAGGCCTCGCCTGGGCCCGTCAACAACGACATTTGACTGTTGATGATTGGAAACATGTTGCCTGGTCAGACGAGTCTCGTTTCCAATTGGACGTGTACGGGTATGGATAAAACCTCATGGATTCATGGACGCTACATGTCAGCAGGGGACTATTCAAGCGGGTGGAGGTTCTGTAAAGTACGTACGCATCCTGCTTGATCACCTGCATCTATTCATGTCCATCGTGCATTCCAACGGACTTGGGCAATTCCAGCAGGACAATTCGACACCCCATACGTCCAGAATTGCTACAAAGTGGCTCCAGGAACAATCTTCTGAGTTTAAAGACCTCCGATTGCCACCAAACTCCCCAGACATGAACATTATTGAGCATATCTGGGACGCCTTGTAACGAGCCGTTCTGAAGAGATCTCCGCCACCTCGTACTCTTACGGATTTACGGACAGCCCTGCAGGATGCATGGTGTCAAATCCCTCCAGCACTACTTCAGACATTAGCCGAGTCCATGCCACGTGGTGTTCCGGCACTTTTGCGTGCTCGCGGGGGGCCTTCACGATATTAGGTAGGTCTATTTGTTTCTTTGGCTCTTCAGTGTATATCACAAATAGATATATAGTATGAAGCGAAGTCTCCCACGCTAATATCTAGAATAACCGGACGAAATTGCATGCAGTTTTTGCTTTTGTGTAGTGCGGTTCTGGAGGAATGTTTACGTATGCTAACCACTAGCATATTACCTACGGGAGCAGCGAAATAAAAATTTCCGCGAATCAAGTGGGAGAAAAGTAGGAGGCCAGGGCGATATCTTTGCGTACTTTTTCTGAGCTATTAAGGATATGAAAGTACACCGACCGAAAGAATTTTAGATACTAAAAAGATCTTAAAAAACCAACTGCTATTCGCAATAAAAAATTACTTTTAGCGTGAAGAATCAACTTGAAATAAATTTCTTCCAATAAGTAATTGTTGCTTAACGAAATTAACAATTTCGTTATCTCCCCTATCCAACGCACTTAAAAGAAGTCAGTCCTTACAGCTTGCAAATTACTTAAAGATATGTAGGTAAGTGCAAACGGTGGACTATCATGAGCGACGCGCGTGCGCAGTCCGTCATTCGTTTCCCGTGAATACGCAAAGCGGAGAGGAGCCAGACGCTCGTCCATGGAGAAATAACATATTGATGTACCAACGTTTCTATGTGACAAGGCTCTATAAATAAAGATTTTTAAAATATGCTTTTCAACGCGACATCTGTTCATAGACTATTTCTATTTTGTTAAATAAAGCTATTTTATTTTACATATAATTAATTAATTAAAGCATTATGTTTGCTTAAAGCTTTAAGACTTGTCGATATCGAGGTCATTGGAGGCGGGAAAGGACTAGAAGTAAGGAACAGCCTACTGAAGGAAACATTTCACAATTCGTCTGGAGTTATTTCCGGAAGCCACGGAAAACCAAAATCCGGATGTCAGGATGAGGATTCGAACCCCGAATGCGAGTCCAGATTGTTACCGCTCACCCACCACGCTGGTCATTTGCTTGGAGTAATTACGGAAAATTATATATGAAAGCTGTTTGTAGCTTTACTCTCTCCCCAAGCTATTTCATACATATTTTTATTTTAATATGTCATGTTAGGTGTTAGGCGTACTAGGAAGTCGTCGTCTATGAATTTTGAGCAAATCATGCATGACTTGTTTTGTAACATCTCCTTTTTATGTTTTACGATATTCTTTACGTTTCCTTTATTAATGGTTGAACTGGAAAAATCTTGTGTTGTGTTATCTGAGTCACAGTTTTATTGATGGTTCTAATCAACTTATTATATTGTGATAACATTCGTAATAATTGCTTCTTGAAAGACAAATTTCTGTGTCACAGTATTTCAATATATTTTTATTAAAAAAAAAGATTCATACTAAACCTTAACATTGGTGGATTCTTTTTTCTTCTTCTTCTTGTTCTTTACAATAACATCTCTCGTTAAAAGAGAGTATTTTTATTAGCAGGCCTAATAGTAAACTCATTTCTCTATGGGGAGAGGGTCTGTACACTTATTTTACCATCACCTCAATTTTAATTTCTCATCATTCTTCTTACAACCAGTGTCGTTCCATATTAATAACTGAACATGTTTAAATTATATCTTAGAAAAACGCGGTTGTTAGAAATATTTATGTGGGTACTAAGAACACTAGAGTTAACTACTTACTCTTTACAAGAGTTTGTAAGTGTTCATCTAATGGGAATACATTCTACTGGAAACAATAATAATAATTCCGTGTGCTCTCCATGGCCTGGTGACAGGGTTTATTGGCTGCGCATACCGCGCTTGTCGTAGCCGGGTACTGGGAACCTACAGTTTAATGTGGAATACGAACCACGGAAGCGTTCTGGCCTAATTCACATTACACAGCAAGCTGTGTGAGAGGTGAAAGGCCGGGTTAAGTGCCTATGAAAATCCCCGCCGAGACAGGGATTCGGACCGAGGGCCTTTCGATCTCCAGTCAGACGCCTTAACCACTGAGCCACCAGACCGGTCAACTGCAAAGTAATCTAAAGGATAGGTATGAATACAAGAATAATAGCACACTGGATGATTTCCTCAATTGAAAGTTAAACGATTTGTATAAAGATTAATAATACGCCAATGCAATTCATTTTTCGTTTACCTTTATTTTTTCGCCTTACGCTTTACACTGCATTTTTTGGGTATCTTAAGCGGAATCTGTGTGATATTTGTAAATTTTGTCAGTTATATTTCATAATGGAAACAATATGAAGTGCAGTTGAAATTAATTCTTACTTACATTTAATTCTATTTCATGTCGTCTCAGATTCAGAGTCTATTTTGTCATGTAATTTTAGATGAAACATTGTGAATTTTTCCCAAGCTTTTCTTAAATCTGAAATGCAACAATACAACACTAAATTGATCCGATTACGCAGTCTTCCCAACAGGTTTGATATTGTTAGCAATTTCAAAAACTGCATGTGAGTATTTCAACTCATCGTGTTCTTGATTATCCCTTAGAGGGTACCTTTTGTTTGTTCTTGGTTTCATTGAGTCTAAAGTGTTATCTTTTGTTCTAGGCGGGCATTTGAAATGGTTGGAATACGTAAACAAGACATACACTCTATAGAATGGATAAAAATGAGGCGTGGTAAAATATTCACAAGCATTTTTGAACTCACTAATAATACCAAAACTGATGCTGATACTGTATAATCAATAAGTGTAGTTTTGTGTTGTTCCAATTCACATTGAAGAGAAGTTTGGGAAAGATGTTCCAGTTAAAACTAAACGACAAAGCAAACCCTGACTCTGAGACGAAGAGAACATGAAACAGAATCACATGTAAGTCAACCGAAAATTAACTGACAAAATGTACAGAAATCACACAGATTCCACTGAAGATACTCTAAAAATGAAGTGAAACGCGTCCGGTGAAAAATTAAAAATAAACGATAATTCAATTGCATTCACGTTTTATTCATCTTTATAAGAATTGATATAGAACATTGTAAATTAAATCTACTGTGGATGTTAAAGCGCATTGGGGTAATTGTACTGAAGAAGAAAATATTTAGAAAGCAAAAGTAAAATATTATCCTTAAACGAATTTAAATTCTGAATTTTTTTTCTAAAAAAGCGTTTCAGACAAAGCTTACTCCGAAAGACTGTTACAAGGACCCTACTTGTTAGAATGATAGTTACCCGTTGTTATGATAGCAAATGTTAGTTGAGAGCAACCGTCGGTGCGAATATAGATCAGTACATATCTCCAAACCTCGGCCGAATGGTAACAGCAGTGATGGACGCTTGCAAGAATATACGTGTTTGAAACAACCCAGATGGGAAATAATGTTTAGACGGGCGTGACGTCAGCTTAAAAACATGAAGATCAACAACAGATTCAACTTCCATGGTTAAACATTTTGACTGGCATCAGTAACAGGCTGTTACAAGCAACAACTCCTGCCCCACTTCAGTTCCACATGGCTTAGTGTTCGGAGTCTTCTCCTTCGAAAACCTGGTTTGGTGGAACATACTTAATGTCACAATGTTCGCATGATAAATAATGTTCCCTGCTCATTTCTATTCGTCGGTGGACAGGAAGAAGTGAATAGCAGTATGAATACAGATGGTATTACTTGGTCAGCGCTCAAGGTGACTGTCTGGAGAGAAAATTAAATTTCATTTTTCGTTGGTAGTCTTTTTAATATGTTCATGCAGTCATTCACTTCTTACTATATTCAGATAATTTCTTCTTTTTGGTTCTTCTCTTTCGGTTACCATCATTTACTCCCATCCATGATGGTATAATTTATTCCCTGTAACAAGTTGTCATACTATTTTTCTCCTACACTCTGGATAGCACCTTGTGTATGTGAAAGAGAAATGAAAAATCTGATTTGTGCTCACAAACAATCCTAAATTTTGATGGTTATCTGATCTCGAGGTAATGTTTCTTGACTGGAAGCGAGAGTTCCACATTTATAAATCCAGTCGATATTTTTGCAGCCTCTTTACATGTCTTCCACTTCTGGAAAGCTTGTAATTTGTACGTAAAGTGTGCTCTGAACGGTCCAAATAGAACTGCCTTTATACAGTATTATAGGTTTTGTGTGGACGATACAAACTATTTTCAGATTGTGGACTAAGTTAAATACACCAAATATGTTTAGCCAATTTTGATCATTGTCAGAAAAAGAATACTAGCTTGTTGCTTACAGGCATCTAAGAAAAATATTTACAGTTAAGGTATCTGAATCAGTAAGTAAAAGTCACTGAAACGTTTTATCAAAATTCTTTCGCTTGATTAGAATCTTATGTGTTAATTCCGTTCCTACGTCCCAATTTATTTTGAAAACTTTTGGTGTCTGATAGTAATTACGCATCGTTATATTTTGATGTGGCAGATATATAACAAATCAAAAATGATTTTGTTTTTGACTATATATGTTCAGTAGCCTCGAGCTATTTACAATGGCATGCTACAAGCTTCCACAAGACGTGTGCGCCATTTATCACCATTAAGTCTTTAATATTTCGCCATTTCTTTCAACATAAATTCTTTTCTTTTTAAAATGTTAATTTGGAAATACGCATTAATAAACCCGAGTTTCGGTTATGATTTGGAAAGTATTTGTTCACTTCAATTTCGGCTTCAATCACCGCACTATACAGATATGATCGTTTACCTGTTTCAGGGGATTCGAGATGGACACATTGCATGTTCTGAGTAAACAACCTCGCGACACAGAAAATGAACCACACAATTATTTGCTTTTACTTTGCAGATCAAGCTTAAGAAAATAATTTAATCTCCGCTCCGATACTGTACTGGCCCACACAAATTAAAAACATAGATGGTTGGTATAACCAAGCATCTTACCCAAGTCTTCCAGAATAATAGGCCTGCGTAACATATTCCAAAAATCTTCATGGTAACAACACGTCGAACATTTGTGATACACTACAAAAACTATAAGACCTCTGTTATGTGAACACAGAGTTGGTTATTGTCAGTTATTCAAAAATGAAATACGATAGCTGTAATTAACGAGCAATTACTTCTGATAAAAAAACCGTATGATTTGTTTTTTAAATCAGATATAAAATTGTAAGGACACTTAGTTTTCGATATGCCTGGAATTACATCTGTTTTACTCATGTGTAATTTAGTTACATTAAAGGCAATTAACCAGTTCAATCCTTGTGTATACTTAAATTTTCTTCGATGTATGTGATTGGCCGTAGTTATAAGAGTAGCAAAGGAAATTACATCAGGCAGGAAACATTCTTTTAATATTAGACATAACAGGTTCATAAAATCCTAAACTCCCAAGTCAGAAAAGTGAGCTGCTACAGCGCTATCTAAATAGTGTAATTAGACGGATAGGACAGCGTGGAATGAAAATAAATACCAAGAAGAATCATCAGGGGTAGGTACACATATAAACATTAAAGGCTGTTAATGATTATTGCGCGGGAAGGAATTGTTTGTTAAAGACCTCAAGTATGAATACCTTGGGATAACATTTAACAGTAAGGTGAGATTCAGCTGGGAGAAAACTTAAGACTGGTTTGTACTGACAGACTACTGTTAGTTCATTGAAAAGTACCAGTAGATCACCGGTTATAAAAATAAATCTAATCAAGATTTCTGGGAGGCTTATTTTGATTTAAAAAGTGACAAATCTGTTGACCTATTGCATAATCAGATCATTATTAATGTTTAGCTCATTGATGAACGATTTTCGGCTTGGATGGTTGTTAAATCTGATGAGCATCTGTTAACAGCTCTACCTTCGAGTAGTCAGGTGGTATTTGTGGCAGGCGTTTATGCAATCACTTTTAATCCGAGTCCTCGTGATTCACTCTGCATGCGGTAACTAGCTCTCACAGCGATTAACATAGCACATGCAATGAATTACGAAATTTAGGATTTGCGAAAGCTAACAAGTACTCTGCCTAACTGCTTAGCAAGCAAAGCACAAGCGACTATTTCATATACAATATTGTCTACTTTAGTAATGAACTTATTTAGTTGCGTGATATTAATTCTACAATGAAACCTGAAAAATATATAAAAGTCACTGATTATTGACCATAAGAAACAAAGAACCTGAATACTATTCAATGAAGAACGTTAGCACCAAAACTGAACAACAGGAAAGGAAAATACACTTCTGATATAAACTTTAAAATGATATAAAATGGCAAAGACATATATTCATAATGATCATTTAAATTGAATACAAATGAAATTTAACACCAATTTATTAGCCATCACATTCACTTTTCGAGGTTATGACACTTCAAAACACTTTTACTTAAATGAATGTAGAGATATAAAACAACAATCACGCAGGACGCCTTAAATAACTAATCCAATTATAACATAATGAAGTTATTGAACCAGACAGTTTCTGAACCTTTGTAATCAAATAACAATTTTAAATGCAATTCTGTTGTAAGAGAAAGGGAAAATGTTAAAACCATAAGCTGAAACTGTTTAAAATAAAATATTATTAAAATTATATGAATACTATGTGAATTATTACCCTCACACATACTTATTTTCATATGCCATTAATCTTTGATAGCAATTGTCAGTTTCTTAAGGACCATACCATTTTATACAACTACGATAATGCCAGATTTCGTAACTTGTAGCAAATATACTGAAAGAAATACTTCTTTAAAAGATGAAAACAAATGAATTATAAATTGAAAGTTAAAATCCAATTAAATCAACCCTTCATAATAAAATTTCTCAGGGTGAGTAGTTCAGAAAAATCAAACACACATTCACAGATACAAAACGTTCCAAGAATGATGGCATCTTTCAGCCGGACAACTGTCCGTGTCACGAGGTCTGAATCGTGCTACAGTGGTTTGAGGCGTATGATAGTGAATTCGCGTCGATGTCTTGGTTACTAAATTTGCCTGATACCAATACGACAGCATACATCTGAGAGGCTATCGGACGCCATATTCGGCCCACAAAAAAAACAGGCCCGTAATGTAAGGGGACATCCCTTAATTACGTGAACTAAAAATAGGAGAGGGTTGCTGCAAAATATCACCAAATCTCATTTAAAGGAAGGGGTAAAGGTCGATAAAAATCTGGCGTCAACTTTTTATTTCAGATTGTCACCCTTCAAATAACGGGCTTCAAAATTACGGGTTCAGTCTCAAGTTAGGAGGAAGGGGAACACATCAGATCTCACTAAATGTCGCCAACTTCGGGGGACGGATCCAAATTTAAGAAAAAAAATTAACGGACAACTCTGGAGGGAATTGAGTGACCAGTGGGTGGACATCTGAACTAATTAAGGGGGCTTCCATTAATTACGTCAGGTGAAATGGGGGGGGTTCGGTGAAATCTCACCGAGGGGGAGGGGCGTCGACAGAAATCTCTAAAGTGAGCTTTTGAAATTCTTTTTTTTTTTTAATGGTATTTGGCAACGAAGGCCATACAGCCAGCTCAATTTAATTTTTGTAGCTTTCAGTGTATAAGTCGTCATCAAGTATGTATATTGTATTTTTCCAATGTATGGACGCCACAGGACACACAACACTTAAACATCCATGCCCGCGGCCGGATTGGAACCGGCGGCCTTCGGCACGCGGAGCTAGCACTCTAGCCCCTACGCTACCGAGGCCGGCTTGAAATTCTATTAACGACACAACAGCTTAAACAAATGCCCTACAAAAGACACGGATTTCAACGATAAGTGTGTAAAAATGACGCAGAAACCGATGTTTTTGGGGGGAGGGGGGTTATACCGCCCTCGGAGGCAGGGGAGCTAAAAATAAAAAAAAAAGCTACCACAACGATCAGGAGGTGAGGGGTCAAAATCTCACGTCATTTTAGAGGGGGGGGGGGGAGTACGACCAAATCTCACCAGAAAAGAGGGAGAGTCCGGAATTCCGGAAAAACACCTCACGCAATTAATAGACGCCCCCTAGGGACTTCCAATTCATACCGCGCCGATTCGCTGCTGTGTCGCGTTGTAAAGGTGGACAATCAGGCGATTAAGCAGGTGCTCATTATGTTTTGGCACAGCAGTTAATCATTTTTAAGGATCCGTCGAAGAATAAGTTAGAAGGAAGGAAACCGGTGACGTGAATCAATATATATATATATATATATTCCATTTTGTGCCAGTCGCATATACACCTTGCTCCCCGGACAAGGCACCTTTGGCTTATTTTTATAGTGTTTCATTAAAGCTCGAGTGTATGTTCCACGTTCATCTGCAAATCTCGCTGATGTCAGAAATAGAATGAACAGTAGGTCGCAGTTCAAGCAGTGAGGCCCCAATTGAGATTAGGTGGGATAGTTATCGCATAAGCAACAGCATTCACATCAAACCAAAATATTACTTTGATCTTAGAATTGAAAAAAATCTTTTTTTTTTTCAACAAATTGGTGCGTTTAACGTTGCTGAAAGTTATCTGAATAAATGCCAATATCCTTTTAGTATTGTAAATTCCTTTACGATGCACGCTGTACTTTGATTCCTCCTGACCACTCGTTCTGTTGGTTCAGTAGGCTCCTTGTCAGACCCTTACCGTCACTGTTTATGAGTGGTGCACGTGGAGTGGGACCCGTAGAATGTCTCCCCCTCCCTTCAGGGAGTAATGGTGCGCGCCGAGGAGGCCCGCATGGGACGGTCTGGTGCAGCGAGGGTCGTATTTTGACTGTGGCGGCGCGCCGGGTGTAAATCAGGACAAGGGCCACTCGGAGAGGGTGCATCTCGGGGTCTCCGGCCGCAGGCTATAAATTTCAATTAGACTGTCCGAAATTTTACTTACGGGGCACCGAGGCGGGCGTCTGGAGTGCGATCGGCCGACGTGCCATCACGCCCGCTAAGGCTGAATACAAATGAACCGTGAGCCATACCAGAGAGCACAGCCACACCGGGACCTGCAACCACGCCTGCGTGATTAGATTGGCGTGTGGTAAGTGTAGCTTACTTACATTTCAGGATTTTATTTTCCTTGCGGCTTTACGCCTCGTCAACGTCGAGGATATTAGGGGTGGAGAAAGGACTGGTGCCAAGGAACGGGAAGGAATTCAACAATAGCCTTTTTGAAGCAACCATCCTGGTATTTGCCTGGAGTATTTCGGGAAATCACGGAAAATCGAATTCTGATTGGCCACATGGGGATTCGAACCAGCGTGCTTCCGAATGCGAGGCCAGAGTGTTACCATTCACCACCACGCTAAGTCATTTCGAGACAGCTACCTTCTAGACTTGAGAGGTCAGAAATGTACTAAATGTAAAAACCAAGCGGCCACAATAGCGGTTAGCTTAAGGTGCCAAATGATTGTCTATTGTTTTAGAAAGTATTTCAGACGGTGTAATGATGGATAATAGGATGAGAATAATTTTACCGAATGTGATGGGTGAGCGGTAATAGTTATGCCTTGCATTTGGGAGAACGTGTGTTCAAATTTCCGACCTACCATTCACATTTTGATTTTATATGGTTTCTCCAAGTTGCTCCAGGCGAATGCCGATATGGTTCCTTCAAAAGACCATGGCCGAATTCCTACCAGTCTTCAAAATACAGTATTCCATTTATCAAAAAATATATGGAGAATATTGTATGAGATCGCTAGAACTTTTTAAATCCTTAAAACAGAGCGAATTCAGTAGTTATCCAATAAATTATTTCCATGCATCAGAATAATCTAGTCATACCCAGCAAAAAGAAAAATAATGTTTTGATGGATTGTAAGTGATTAAGGGAAAGATAGTAGCAGCGTATAAGCAGTTTTATTACAACTTCAAATCCCGTTTCTGCGACACATTCTTTCTACCCAACCCCTATCACCGAGGGTCGAACCCCCGTCTGCCCAACTTTCAGGATCGACGGTTACATGCTGATCAAACCGACTGGCAACGTCAAGAAGCCCTACAGCGATTTAAATGCGCCAAAGAGTAATAGACCAAGTCATACTATCATTATTCCCCCAGAAGAATAATGTTCAGAAAGCTGGCTGCATTTTGATTTGGTTACCGGATCGAGTCTGAACCAGCGCATGAGTAGCTTTAACAAAAAGCAGCAAGGGTGTTAATAACCCATATTTAGACTCACCCTAAAATCATCGTACCAGCAACCAACCACAAAAACAGCTGTATATATTGTCGTCAGAGGAATAAATGTCAAAAACAAAGATTTAGAATTATAGTGATAGTAACTACATGTTATGTTATTTACTATCTCGACTGGGTACTTGTTTTGTCGTTACCTACAAGTCAAACCTGCTAATCCGACCTAATAAACAGTACTTAGTAGAATCAGAACTTGAAAGTTGTACTGTTCTTGTTATGCAGGGGTACACTTTGACATCATTCAAAAGATTTTTTATGAGTCCTTAAAAACCGCCGCCGTGTCTTTGATACGATCAGGGGACCTTTCGCCACGAGATCACCACACCACTTAAGTAAACAGTAATCTACAAGAACAAAGAGTCGATTCGTAAAATTCAAACACAAGCATGGCTAAGAACTCTCTGGGTAGGAGTTTTTTTGTGATAACACAGTTTTATGGATATTGTCAGCTGTTACCTTCAAATTTACAAGTCAGCGTCATGTAACTTAGAAGATAAGGGTCAAAATTGTATCTCTTAATTTCCCACTTATTTTTAACTACAATTCGTGTTTGTAACCCATTACATTCTGAATCGATACAGTGACTGCCATATGAAAACATGCAACGTGATCTACAAAAACGTTTCTGCCATTCCACCGTTATAAAAATGATAATAGACACTCTTAGAAGTGTACCTTACATACGGGGTACAAACGTTATAAATTTATTAGTCTCCAGCATAATTACAATGTTTTTTAAACTGTATAGAAAAATTCATCAGTTGTTTTGTATTAAAATATGTTAGCAAGCGATTCTGACGATTAGATATTTAATGAGGAATGACTTCCAGTCACACATGTAACCGTCACAACACGCACGGAATCAAATACTTGTCAGATGGCGTCGTATGACTCATCGCTCGTCGACGTCGGGTCATGAGAGGTGGGAAAAACTGGGGGCAAGATACAGGAAGGAACGCGGCCATGATATTTTGAAGAAACCATCCCGGTATTCGCATAGAGTGATTTCAGGAAACCACTGAAAACAGAAATCTTGATGGTTGAACTGGGATTCGAACCTGTGCCCTTACTATTTACTATATAATCTCTATTGCTCATTAAGTATTTCGGAATATTTCTAATCTTGGTATTATGTTTATTCATTCTGTATAGATTTTGTACTGCCCTAACGAAAACATTTGTAGTATATAATGTAAGTATGAACGTATACGAAGGAGTATGACAGGTGAGCGGTATGACTTGGGACTGGCGTTCGAGGGGACGTGGGTTTCAACGGTCGCCTGACCATCCAATTTTCGGCTTTCCATAGTTTACCAAGCTCACTCCAAGCAAAGGCTATAACATAATGAATTCCAGTTTCTTGTCCCTAGTCTTTTCAACCTCTAATAATCTCGACGTCGACGGGGTGTAAAACGCTAAATAAAAATCATAATATTGTAGTCTATATAACAAAATGAGAAACGTATAAAGGACGTAACATTAGTTGATGCTTGGCTGATCTACTAATCCTATTAAAATGACCTACATTAAATTAACAGCCTCCCTGATTAACATTTATTGCAGATCAGATTTGTGATTCAGAAACTGGTTATAAAATTCTCAGTGGTTTACATCACCTGCCCATCATGTGCGCGTGCAATAGAAAAGAGATGCTGCATGTTCAGTTTGGAAGAAACCATTGCCAACTGATCTCACAGATACGAGAATCTGCCGATCAAGTGTGAATACTTCATCTCACTAAAATATCGATTATGCCTGGTTTTTAACCAAGTGTTAAGTTGTTTTTTGTTTTAAGCGACTATTGATTATTTAATTCTAGACTATTCTTAAATTTTTAATGCTAAACAGTATTTTGGATATTACCTTTAAGTAAAAGATAATGGTAAACGTTGTACAGGTATTTGATCCGTCCTCAGCCGTATCGTATTTTCAAGATTTTTGACATACCTAAGTGATTACTAAGGCCGGACCGAGCGTGGCGGTGTAACGGATAGCGTTCTCGCCTCGCATTCGGGAGGACGGCGGTTCGATCCCCGTCCGGGCATCCAGATTTGGGTCTTCCATGGTTTCACAAATCACTCCAGGCAAATGCCGGGATGCTTCCTTCAAAAGGCCATGGCCGAATTCCTTCCCATTCCTTGCCCCCATCCTTGCCCCCCATCCTTTCCCGTCTCTAAAGACCTCGATGTTGAGAGACGTAAATACAATAATAATAATAACTAAGGCCGAGAGCAACATCAAGAAGTACGATGTGTAAGCATGCTGCATCAAATTGCGTACACAACCAGACATCATATGTCCTTGTTCGTAACGTCCTGGAAATAGTTCATTAATTGTTTTTCACAATTACATCCAGTTAGATAACAGTGGTTCATAATGGGGTTGAGACGCAAGACTTCATTTGAGTAAGAAATATCAAAAACTTCAGTCTCAGCCAACATTTTATTCGTTTTCCGAGATTTTTAGCCCTATGAGGTGGCATTCGCAGGTGCAAAGATGTGTATACATGTTATTGATTTTTTTGTTGCTTAAAGCTTTACGCCTCCTCGACGTTGAATTCATTAGAGGCTGGAAAAGAATTGGGGGCAAGGAACGGGAAGTGCTTTTGACATGATCTTTTGAAGGAACCATCCTGGCATTCACCTGGAGTGAATTTGGGAAACAATGAAAAACTGATATCTGGATGGCCGGGGATGGGAACCCGTGTTCTCCAGAACACAAAGCCAGAGCGTTACCACTCATCCACCACGCTCGTTGCCCGTTCATCAATAGGAACTAAGAAGATTATGAAGATAGCGCCACGCCATTTTACTCCCATAGATTTAATCAAAGTAACTTCCAATCGATACAATTAAGGAACTTGCATCTTAAGGTCCATAATCAGCGTAATATTTAAGCGATAGTACAAGTAACGCAAATAGTAACTGATATAATCTATGAATTAAATCGCATAAACTGTTGTAAGCTATGGACATTCGTATAGCAAAAGTACTTTCTACATATGTGATTTTATTATTGTTTGAGTCACAGTTATTACTTTTGAAAAAACATCACACCATACATAATAGAACAGAAGATAACTTTTGGTTAACTCGAAATGGAAACCAGGAAATGTGAGCAAGGATAAGATAACAGTTATTCTCTTTACAGCTGAATTTTTAAATCATTTATTAGACGGTTAACATACTTTCAAGCTTTAGCCGCCACGCTGACCCAAACGAATATCAATTTCTATTTCGAAAGAGAGTGTTAATAAGATTCAGAAGATCAAGTTTCTAAAACGTTACCAATGCGGTGCTGTCAGCGCAAGATCAAGTGCAATAATAATTTCCATCTCTCAGTGAAATCTTCATTAGCACTCTACGTTTCACTTTGTCTCAAATTTAATCTCCGTATCAGTGGTATTTCTTTTATAAAGTTTTGGAGCTAACTTAGAAATGTTTTGGTTTAATCCGTAACACTGTAATAGTAATACGCTAAAGAACCTACCAATGTGGCACAAAGCGGTGAGGTGCCCCAATCTGAATCGGGTAGGTACAGAAGGACCGGGCACGAGTCCAGGCACCCCCGCGTACCAGCTGTCGTGATTGCGATACCCCCAGAGGTTCACCAGTTGATCGTAGGGGGCTCGCGACAAGATTTACGTAATGGCGGACTGGCTATCTCAACACGCACAATGGTGAATATCGCTCATTGTTGACAGTAGCTAAAAAAAAAAGAAAGGTCGCTGTTTTTTGTTAAGGGGGTTTACCATCGCCTGGAAAATTTTATAGGGCTACATGGATACCCGTACGGTTTAAAATCTCCGCCACGTAAACTACACTTTTCACAAACAAACAAAAATACACTTTTCATACAGAACAAAATTACACGTTTGGCAGACCACTAGATTAGGTACGCCGGGCATTAACGGACAGGTTAGACTTTGGTAAGGAATTCAGTTATGCCCATATCTCCCCGTCTCATGATTCTCATTGTTCTCTTGTGTTAGTCAGTATCCACGTAAAAAAATACTTAGAGATCCGTATTAGAGTAGATTCACAGGAAACTTCTATAATCCCTTAAAAATGGGTGCAATAGAATTAAAAAATGCAGTATACCAACCCCCTTCGATGTATATGTACATCCGGCTCCCATAGCAATCAAGACATACTAATAAAAGAGGAAGTATGTTCCAAATTTTACTGCCTCCACGAATTCCGATATGTAAGTACCGTCCAATATTCATTTCTTCAGGCCGACATTCGGTTTACTGATGGTAATTTAATCCAAAGCCGGTTAATCAGTTTTTTATCTCTATTAGGAACGTGAGAGCTATTTCCTAATGATTTTTTGTGTGCAAATTGTGTAAAGTGTAGTTTTATTATGTAATGTGAGTACTCCGGCAGCATCGGCCAGGATGACTTCTTAAATCCATCTACAGGTCACACCCAGGACGGTGAGCAATCACGTGGTGAGAACAGAGGCCGTGTCGATCGTATTCCTCCGTATCCAGAGCGACGCAGTTTTGAAAAGCTCATCCAGACAGCAGTGTTACTACTGAATCAATACTGAGAAACTATCGTGACATATGGAAAGTCACAATTTCTGTTTCCGTTATTACATACACTCAGTTATATTTTCAGAAAAAATCATATCAATCACCATTGATTTAAGGAAAGGTGTTATTTGTGAATAACAATAGCTTTTGATATTTTGTATAATAGTTTGATTGCATCGCATGATTAATTATATGTAAAATATTAGTACGAAGTATGATGCTCCCTATTTTATGATGCATGTTTATTTTGATGTCAATGCATGTTTCAAGTTCGATACTGAGATTCATCACAGATATACGTGCGGCGTGAAAACTGTCCAGTTTAAAACAGCTAGTACTCAAAGCATACCGAACGTTAAACAGAGCAACCATGAGAAGGACAATTTATATTAGCTGGCATCGCTTCCGCCACATGGACGATAAGGAATACGGACGCAATTGGTTGGGTGACGAAATGGCTATTCAGTGCACAGCGAGTGACCTTTCGATGCAAACTTCCCTCGTTTACCGCATGAATTCAGGCAAAGCAATATCATTTCGTATGAAATACATTGAAGCAGACAAGATCGAAAAAGTTAATTACACAAAAAGTAGAACACTTGAAAAGTGAAAATGTCGAAGTACGCGGTGAGAAAGTTGAAGCAATGACAGAGGAACGCACATGGAGCTGACGCAAACCCCTCACGAAATGTGGAGAGCCTTCGCCTCCAGCGACTGAAAGAGAAAGCCATGGGATCCACGACCTCGGCGAATCCCAGGAGTGCGAGGGAGAGAGTTACATCAACAGAACTGACTCCGATGGACGTGAACTGATTGGATGAATATAGTGATACCATTCTCTGCTGTTTTACATCTCTCAAACAGGTGTTGTAACATTTAAGTACCGAAAAGTACTTTCTCTGGTGTGCCTATAATTGAAATGTTTTTCACTGTGTGTTTGGATAAAGAATTAACACTTGCGGTAGTAGCTTTGATTAATACGTAACCTATTTTTTTTTACAAGGATTGTATTCTACAGTATTTAATTTCTAAATTGTAAATATATATGAATAATATTAACTCCCTTGAAAGTTACGCCACTAGCTTCTATCTACAATAATGTAATAAATGTGATAGTAATTCAGTTTCTGTTTGTTTGTTACAATTTTATATCAAAACGGTTAAACCGATCTTGATAAAATTTGACAAGGAAGTAATATACATCATTAAGAAGGACGTAGGATACTTTTTTCTGCTTAAATATAATACTTTGTCTTGAAATTTTGAACAACGGCGACAGACAGACGGATAGCGTGTGCAAGTCTCTGTAACATTATATCGGTAGATCAGGCTTTGTTTCTCTCGCAGTCAGTTTGTGTGACACCTTTCACACAACCTAGAGCTTCCTGTATTGAATTCCAAGCGTTCTATGTCACAGGTAATAACTAGTATATGTATAAAGCTCCATAGTGATTTGAAGTATTTAATATAGATTTACTAACTAAATATTTCAGTGAATAGGTTGTATGGGATACACAAATACAAAGGCGTTTCCATAACACTTGATCGCTGAACTAACGCTGCATTAATTTCAAAAGCTACATTAAAGTGTTAAAAGTTGAGAACCATACAAAACATTTCTTAAGGAATTTAAACTAATTTCGTTTCGGGGGACCAAAATTCATTACTTTTTTCCGAAATAGTGCACCGGACTTAAAGCTACCTTTCCCCTGTTTAAGGAAGAATTGCCAGTTGATCACAATCTCGAAAGAAATGGGCCATATTGTGGAATATGGTGTGTGAGACATTTTTTTGTGTGCAGTTTTGTATGTTATGGGAGAGAGTTCTTACCGGTGGCGACGGAGTGAGTCAATGAAGTTGTGTGTGCGGCGGACGCGGTGGGGCCGCCGGTGGCATGCCACTCCACTGGCCGGCGGCACGCGACGGCGCTACCACACGCGAGCCACTGCGGTACGACCAGACGCTGCACGCGCTCGCGCCACACTGGGCCCGCCACACCGCCTCCAGCGACGCCTGCCGGCCACGCCGTCGAACTAGCCGCCGCCGCGGCGGTGCGTGACGGCCTACGTCAGCAGCGTCGTCGCGCCGGCCGGCTCAAGTCACTGAGTCTGCCGCAGTCCCAGGATTTCACGAATATTATTGCGTTGCGTAGCCCGGCGATCCTGTTTTATCAATTTGCTGCCATTAGAAAATATAAACATAACAAAGAGTACAGTTGCATATAGTTAAAGGATTTTGTTATGTCTTTACAATCTATTACTCTAAACTCTATTTTTCTTCAGTATACAGAATAATTTCGGGGTTATGTTACAAACTTTCAGGGATGGTGTAGAATGGTAAATATATCAATCAGAGTCAAAAGTCATAAACGAAAATCGTTGTGATACCTCGGACAGTGGAATAGAAGTACGAATACTGAAATAAAGTAGGCTTTCTCGGTGTGTCAGTTACGTAAAATCCTATCGAGCTTTCCACCAGGATAGCGCGTTAGTAAAGTTATAACGCGACATTTCACAGCCTGCTTCTGGCTCCATCTTCCAGCCAGGCCTTTGGTTGCCAGGTGTTGTCAGTCGCGTATGTTGGAGTTAATCAGTGCAACAGTGCCAGAGGCAGGCTCCGAAACGTCGCCTTGTACTTTTGCTGACGCACTATCCCGATGGAAAGCTCGAGAGGATTTTACGCAAGTACGAGTACTGTTGTTGCTAATATTGCAGGGTAGCCAATCCCGCAAGCACTTACAGGTTGGGATAATAACTAGTAAGTCTTGTGTACGATAAGCCAGTCGAGACTGTAAAGGATCTCCTGGCAAGGATTATCGTTGCCCATGACACTGTTAAAACGACACCGGATATATTAATCAGAAGTAGTGCGCCAGAACTTTGTGAGACGATGTCATGCCTGCATTGATGCTGGGGGAGGCCATTTTGAACAACTGCTGTAAATATAGAAGTTTGTGAAACTTGTGTACGTAAATGGAATTAGTTATTACTGTGCCATAGGCTTAGGATTTTCGGTCTCTCCGAGATCAGTTTCGTCCTCCGCTACTCGTCCATCAACATAGGGTATTGGGGTGTATTCGGAGGGAATTCTTACTGCACGATCATGGTTCCAAACTTGGGGCCCTTAGTTTGAGCGCTGCTTGAGGTTATGCCGGTTTTTACTTATAAATTTCGACTCGGTCGTCTCCGGACCAGGGTCCCATTCCTCAAATTGATACATTATCCACAATCCCTGAAAGTTTGTAACATCATCAGAGAATCACCCTGTATATCGCCCTACTTAGATGCTGAGTGACGACTATCACTGCAATGATGCAGCTCTCAATGTTTATATTTGTACAATAGAAGTTCTTTCTTACGCTCTTCGGTCCCTCCAACCATTTAGCCAGCTCAAAGTTATATTGTAGTAAGTATTTTATCAGGCTTTCCTCGTGTGATTCGGGACGTAACTGAATAGTAAGGACAGTACAAACGAACACAACAGTTAATTAAAACCACCAATGCCGGCTGCCGAACTTTAACCGGAGACCGTTATAATTCGAGGCTAGCATCCATGCATTGAGAGTCGAAGTTCTGTGATATATTGAAAGATCTGTTGTAAATATCTAAATCAGAGACAGAAAAAATCGAATAAAACAAAGCAATGTTGTCATTGAATTGATGGTTCTAGATTGAAAAGTATTCATTTGGAATTTCATGCTAAACTACTACGCACAAAATCTTATCGAAATGTAGAAACCATTATTTCAAAACCTAAACTTATGAATTTAAACTGTAAGCTGGACGTATTTCTGCTGAGTTATTTACAGGAAGCGAAGGACAAGAGGCTATAATGACAACTTAACGAAAAAGCGAAAAGACTAAAGATCAATAGTCTCACACGTTGTTGAACAGTATCTCGGACACAAATCGTTTTACACAGATACACAGTACTTGACCAATTGGAATAATGAAACACAAATTCAAAACCACTGCATTTTTTACCTTACGGCTATTGAATACAGAGAAAGTATTATTGTAGATCTGTCATACGTAAGGCAATACCGTAATGTTGCCGGTTTCATTCCACCATACGAACCGGCGTTGCTTAGATGTCTATACTAAGAAAATTGAGGAATGTCTATTGTTATGTTGTTAAATTAGTGATAGCATTAATGTAACCAAATTTCAAACCAATGTCAGATTACGGTTAAGTTCAAGAACGAACATAAAAATTGTTTAACTTCATGGTGCTGAAATTAAAGCAACACATATCTTCATAAATATTGTGACTATAAATTGCAAATAAAATTTCAAGACGTGTACCTTTAACATTCCATTTCCCTAACATTTTCGGTGACCAATGGTGTCTGCAGTAAACATGTCTGGGAACTAGTTTCTTTAAAGCTGATTATGTCAGACATTCGTTCAAATATAAAAATAATTACTTTTCCGTATCTAAGTTAGATGCCTAGCTTATGATGTGTCAGATCTATTCTGCATAACTGGTTCAACTAACTCAGCTAAAATAAAGAAAAAGTCGCTATAAATCTAACAAACATTAATTAACCAACGATTTCAACAAAGAAATAGAAATGAGAAAGCTATTCCATACACACGACTTTTCTCATAACTCAACATTTTCATAAACATTGAATGTTTATATTCAATTTTAACAATAGGTATGTTATTACCTAATTTTTTAACAAACTGTGCATCCTTTTCTATTTAAAAAAAAAAATTAAGTTCAAAAGTCAAAATCTCTGACGGTGTTGATAAGCATAGTCAATTCCAAAATTTTGTCATTGGTCAGTTGTTATCAACTGCAACAATGCAACGAACATTTTTAGTGCAATAATCATTTGTCCACTTTACATTAAAATCAAAATCAGGATTAATAGTTTATTCATGTAGAATCATTACATACAGTCGACTTTAGTTGGACTATAACAAACAATCCAATATGTTACCTGACAGAGAGCTCAAAATTATTAAATTTAATGACAATCTGTTTTTATCTTTATTTGTCAGACAATCATAGAAAAGAATCATAGATATAATTATTATTCATGAATACGATCTTTTAATATTTTATTTCTTACTAGCCTCGTACCCGCGACTTCGTACGCGTGGATTAAGAATTTTTTTGCCAGAATTAAATATAGTAAGTTGTTGGTAACGAAGGATTAGTCCCAAACAATATCGAGTCGGCATAATATGATAGGAAAGCTATCACTATATCATTCTACCGTCAAACCTGCCTCTTGAAGAGCATTAATTTCCAACATATTTCTGTCAGTATTCGATAAGATCTCAAAATTTCGTGACTACAACTGTTAATCATACTGGAAAAAATATCATGTGCCCTTCATACAGATTTCCTTATAAAATTCCATCACAACGATATAGCCATTTGGTCGTCATAACATATCAAAAAGACAGAGACTTACATCCCTAATTATAATAATATTACTGTGGTTCACACTTACACACTGACTGCGAACAAAACCTGAGGGATCATTATAACGTAAAAAAGTATACACCTATAACATTGCAAGAATACCTACGATTTGCTTCGCATTGCACCCCTAACTTTCTAATATCTACGGTTTAACATTCAATCCGAATAACCTACGGCCCAGGCCTGACTCTTACGATGAAAATCAATTTTTTAAATCTTATCCCTGACGGAGATTTGAACCGGAGACAACGACGTTCGTAAGCCAGGGCTTCAGCCACTCAGCTGCCCGGCCACTACGTGGAAACTCGGTACGGAGTCGTCCACATCCAACGTGTCTGACTACAGCCGTATTTCGAAGTTATGAGACAAATGTGTTATTTATACAGATAATTTTTCAACCAAATGTAGACAGTATTTTTCTCCTTGTTTCAAAGGATAAGTGGGCAAAGTTTCATCGAGAACGGATAAAAACTGTGAATTTGTATGAACAACAAACAAACCAACAAACCAACCAACAAACAAACAAACAAACAAACATACATCTTTATATGTAAAGATATTACCGAGTAAGGAAAGAACTGAGAGAAGAAGTTAGGCTAACTATACACCAAAGCCAGACAAAATAATAGCAATAACTGTACATTAAATAAAATATGCGATTATATGAAAAGTACAAATAAGCGAATTCTGTTACTTGGGAAGTAAAGGTAAAATTTATGGGCGGAAAGGGTCTTGTTGAAAAACAAGAAACTTTAATTTTCATTAATTGAACTAGAAAGAACTGCTAAAAGTTATATGTAGGGATAACAGCACTTTATAGTAATCAAACATGAACTTAGAAATGGGCATGAAAACGAAATACTTTATAAGTTGTCAGGAGTGTGTGTTGAGATGAAAAGATTACCGAAGCATGAGAATTCCAGTAATGCATCAAACCAGTCGAGACACTAAAAAATGCAAATAAAAGCTTGCAGTTATAATTCTTATACCTTAAAATTTAAATATATAAAACCAAAATCAAAATAATCATAATATATATATATTAATGAATGTTGCCAACGCTGTCTGATGTTAATATGTTTGTGTTAATACTGCATTAATGTTTCGCGCCTACATTCCGTATTTGTAAGCCTCTCAGTTATAACGTCTAGAGTGATAAGTAATAAATTAGATCATCAAGCGATAATGCTTTTACAATAGCACCTTAAAACTTTTCAACATTCTATGCGTCATCTAATAGATGAAATACTGAAGCGAGCGATGTTTAGGAAATTTTATATTCATCTCTTAAATAAGATGAAAAAAAAGTTTTGTCGAATAATTACTAGAATTCTCATCAAAATATAATTACGTTAATTGTTACATGAAAGAATAAATGTTTAAGGTAAATGATTTATCGTGAGTACAATTATTAAATACTAGCTGGTACCCACGACTTCGTTCGTGATTGTAAAGAATTCATATTGACAGCTATAGACATCTAACCACCCTAGTGCACGATGGGAGACTCGATACTATTACCACACACAAGTACCAGTCTTCTGCGCTATGTAGTTCCGTCAGCAAGGTAAAATTTACGGATTCACACAAGTGTTTGGATGAAACACGAAAATATTCATGATCGATCAATTTCAAACACCATATCTCACACACTCCCACAGTTACCGAATTTCGGCCAACGTTGTGATCGATGGGAGACTCTGTGTTACTACCACACACAAACGCCAGTGATCTGCGATTGATAGTTTTCACTTAAAAGTGATACACCGTGACACATGCGTCTTTGGCAGAAATATGAAATTGCCGCAGGTCGACCCCTTTCAACCCCCATATCTTCCACACCCCCATAGCTACCGACATCTAACAACCATAGTGCACGACAACAGACACGATTCTACTACCACACATAAACACCAATGCTCTATGCTATGTAGTCGTGGTAGAAAAGTGAAATCTGCGGAGACACATGCCTTTCGTCGAAATACGAAAATATCCTTGGTCGGCCACTTACAACCACCATATCTACCACAGTACCACAGTTTCTGAAATTCGGCCGCTGTTGTGATCGAAAGTTGACCCTGTGCTACTACTACACACAAACGCCAGTTATCTGTGATCTGTAGTTTTCGCTGAAAAGTGATACACCATGACACTTTTGTCTTTGGCAGAAGTATGAAATTGCCACAGGTCGACCACTTTCAACCCCCATTTCTCCCACACCCCCATAGCTACCGACATATAACAACCATAGTGCACTACATGAGATACGATTCTACTACCAAACACAAACACCAATGCTCTATGCTATGTAGTTGTGGCAGAAAAGTGACCTATGCGGAGACAGTCGAAATACGAAAATATCCTTGGTCGGCCAATTACAACCACCATATCTACCACAGTACCACAGTTTCTGAAATTCGGCCGCTGTTGTGATCGAAAGTTGACTCTGTGCTTTTACTACACACAAACGCCAGTTACCTGTGATCTATAGTTTTCGCTGAAAAGTGATACACCAAGACACTTTTGTCTTTGGCAGTAGTATGAAACTGCCACAGGTCGACCACTTTCAACCCCCATATCTCCCACATCCCCATAGCTACCGACATCTAACAACCATAGTGCACGACAGGAAAGACGATTCTACTACCACACACAAACACCAAAAGTCTATGTTATGTAGTTGTGGCAGGAAAGAGAAGTATACGGAGATACGAATTTTTGGTCGAAATATGAAAATGCCCTGCACTGACAAACTTTAATTATTATATCTCCCACATCCCCACAGCTATCGGCATTCGGCCAACGTTGTGCACGACAGGAAACTCCATGCTACTTCCAGCCACAAACATCAGTGATCTGTGCTAGATAGTGGTGGCTGAAAAGTGAAATATAGGAAAAAATACGTCTATTTTTATATATATATAAGATTAATAAGCCGAAAATTACGCACCTGGTTGCGCAATTTCGACTTTCACGATAAACTGAGATAATTTATGTTTTATTGACTTATTATCCAAGAATAATGAAGTAAAATTATCGTAAATAACTGTTTCGAAAGAAAAATCTACTCGTATTTGTTAACAGACCAGTTTTCTTGGCGGTCCCACACATCAGCTGCAGTATTCTTTGGATCGTATGTTCGTTATGTGGGCGCTCGCTGCAGTAGTTCGTCTTTAACCACACTGAAGATGATATCCTCGGGCGTGTGTGGAAGTAACCTGACGCTTGTGTTCTCGTTTGGGCGCAGCGGACCTTCAAGACTGCTAGAATAACGTTACATCTAGAGAGAAACTAGCTATCCATTTCCATACTTACACCTCGTGCAATAAGTACGGTTTCAATTCGGTACTGCCAATTTATCTTTAATATTAAAAAAGTCATGACACTGGAAACGATTTTACTTTCTTCATTAGAGCACATCACAAACTGGAGCTTATTGTTATTTTACATAGTTATCCGCCAGATACAATACATTAAAAAGAGGATGTACTGTTTCGAGATAGGATGATAAGACCAAACAGCGATGAGTAGTTACAGTAACCAGAGCGGTTTCTTATACAGCCACGTTGAATTATAGTTTACTGTAGACATGAAATATCGCCATACTTAGTCTTAGAGGTGACTTCTGCTACATACTCTAATTGAGAAAACTGAGAAGTATCTACTCATATTCTGCTGACGTTAATTTTCAATTGTGAACGTGAGAACTTGTATCATACAACTCAAACCACATTTTTGTAACGTTAAAGACACTATTTTACTATTATTAGTACAATTTAATTTCAAATGGGATGTAACG
This sequence comes from Vandiemenella viatica, assembly GCA_031002005.1. Classification (NCBI taxonomy): domain Eukaryota; kingdom Metazoa; phylum Arthropoda; class Insecta; order Orthoptera; family Morabidae; genus Vandiemenella; species Vandiemenella viatica. The sequence goes on from JARYHS010013630.1 coordinate 275,386,318, forward strand.
CACACGCTCCGGTGGAAATGTCCCTACACCCCCACCTTCTATCCATTATTTCCCGTGGTAATGTATTCTGGTCCTGACTCACTTACCTACAAAAGAAAGTTTTCCCACTCCCTTTCTCCCGGATTCACGTACCTACTAGCTGTTGCCCTTAACTTCGTTCACTTGGTTTTTACTTTACAAAGGATTGTGACATGAAGTATGTTACTGAAGTTAATCGCACGGACGTTGTGACCTCGTTAATGAACGTAATGCAGTGAGAATTCCGGTGGGGACAAGTCGTCTAGAAAGGAGTTAAACGCCTGATGATGACGGTTTTCAGTCACAATAGAAATTAACACCATCCAGCATCTTGTATAAACGTCAGTATAAATCAGCGTTAATTTATACCTCCCCTTACGGGGGCTGAAAGCTTTTTAGCATTACTGAAACCAATTAATAATATTTTTGTGTAGTACTAATGACTTTAGAGTTTCTTACCGGAAGTTAAGTCATCTACCTTAATTAACCAGGTATAGTTCGTAGTAGGTGCTTGGGTGGGAGGGAGGAAAGGGGAAAAACTTTCTAACTCGTCTTTTTATCTTTAAAAGAAAACCATATGCTGCTTATTTATTCGATACTCGTACAGGCGTACTGGCTGAGGCTCATTTAGCTTTAATATTAATACAGGAAATCATACAAATGGAATCAAGCAAAGCCTCGCCTTACAATTGCCAACATTAACAAACAAACAACAAAATCAAAGCTCTACTAATTAAACACATGATTGCAAAACAAATTCAACATAATTAAATTGTCATTAGACACTCCACATTTGGCTTTAATGAAATGTTCCCTTTAAAACAATCGGGAAACAATCTAAAGAAAATAAAAAGCAATAGCAACAAGAATTGCGTTAGATTGCAAGTTGTCGGGTGCCAGGATAAATTTAAATTACTCACCAGATGTGGAGATATCAACTCACTAAGTCGAATATCCTGCCGGGTTACAATTAAAGTTATCTCGCGGCTTTAAAAGTCATTAGCTCAATAATTATAGGAGGCGAGAACTCCCAATCACTGGAAGTTTCCTTTGAAGGGTCATTACATGGTTGTACTCAAATACTGTAGGCAAGTATCACACTGAACTACTCGGTGAGTATTTACAGTTATGGTGAGAGGCGTCCCTCAATGGCTAAAATGTTATAGGGTATTAGCTGCAGTGGAAATGCAGTAAGTCCTTCAGGCAACGAACAGACTGGCTGCAAAGTGACCTCACTACTACAGTACGTCTTTTCGAATCCTTTGAGGATTCGATGCCAAGTCAGAACACACTCCAAACTTGGAGGTTTTAGTACGAAGTCCGCAGTTCCAACCTCGGGCTCGGATTCCAAGCACAACCTTCAACTCTGACGACTGGACCCGAAGTAAGTCCTCCGCAGTTCTGCCGCATCCGTCTCTCCGCGGCGTCCGTGGTAGCCACACCACTTGCCAGGACGTTTTTAACATACAGAAGAAAATTGATGGAAATTAGAATTACGCGGAGAATAATCCGCCGTTAACTGGTTCCTGCTATCGTTTCCACCTTCACAAGCTATAACGATTGGCCAACATTGCCTTTCAGCGATCCATGCAAATTCAGATGAAGTCGGGCGTATCCGCCAAATATGACCTCCAGAAACGTCCGCTTGAGAACAAGGTATTTTCCCGGAGCTAAAGAATTATATACGTGACCTGTTCCGTTAGGTAGGGGAGCTGCCCATTGTCCGATAGCCGCCTGGGTATCGCGCCTTCCTGGCGACTGATGTTTGTGAGGTCCAGCGAATGTCAGTTGCACATGCTCGCGTGCATTTCGCAAGGTTATTCTTTTTATATTTTGATATAAAAATATATGGAATGGTCGATTTATGTCATTCCGTTACAAGCTTAAGGTAAAATCCAAACACGGAGCGTGCCAAAGTTGAATATTGCTGTCAGTTCCGAATAGTATTATTTCTATTCAGATTAATATAATACCGCCGGTTCGTATCTCAGTATAATTTAGACTGCGAAATTGCCTTTGAATGGGGAATCATTTGAAGACACTTTTATCTTCATTTCTAGGATCTACGACATCACACCAAAGTGGCACAAATGTACTTTTACTCCTCAGACGGTACTGAAACGATTTTATTTATTTATCAACTTCCCAACATACCTCATAATATTTTTTGTCCCCTCCACTTGACGTTTAACTTCTTTCTGGCTTCTATGTTTCTCAGGTGGAATGCGCAGTCCTGTGTTTTTCTGGAGTTGTACTTCAAGTGATTAGCATCAGAATACTTGGCCATATCCTCAATAGCTGTTGGCAGCTTCACCTCTACCGCCTCAAAGGTTGTGCCTTGAGTTGCAATTGCTGTGTCATCAGGATCAATGAATGCTCTTGATCCAAGGATGATTGGTTGGTCAATTGTGTACATGTTGTTCAAGAGCGGAGCCAGCTCGCTATCCTGAGGGAGTCCATTTGCCAGAGACTCTTGTTATTGTGTAGGGTGACCTAAAACCTTCTGTTTTGTAGAAAAAAAGTTCATGAATTGTGTTAGATGGTAGTCTTTTGTGATGAATATGCCTTACTTATCAACATTTTTTGGTTGACTGTATCATACGCTGCTGTAAGACGGATGAATTTTTAAACATACCAGAGATACATTATCATTCAACAAACATAGGTGCACTGCAGTTAATAATGGTATTTATTTCAAAATTGACATCAGTTGCAGAATTTCATGCTAATCTTTCAACAGTTCCGGAACGCTTTGAGTCCCTTTTGTTTGAATTTATGCGTGATGATATAACTGCAGGTTACCTTTCTGACATAAATGTGTCTGTTTAGGTGGGATTTACTTTTAATATGCAAGTAATTTTCAGTTTTTTTTAACTGTTTATTGGTGTGCAAGTGACGCCCAATTTATTTTTTGAAGCCTTGTTCGGTTATGTTTTAAATGTTTGTAATTCGCTTACTATCACAAAGGCTTTGAAGCGTTCGGAAAAAACCAAATAAATGCTTTTGGTGAATTTTCCAAACAAAAAAAAAAATAGCAACTAGTATCGAAAGAAAAAGTCCACAGAAAACAAATAAAACATATTTCGAAGCGAGAATCGAAACTAAGAAACTTAGTGAATCTCGCCTTAAACAACGTGTCACAATTAACTCTATGAAATTATAGTGCAAATGTGCTTAATAGAAAATGGTAAGTGATCTTGTCGCAATATCGTCTGGGTTTCTACGAGTAAGTTGCAGTGACTTTTTTCATCTATTGTGGCAACACTTGCGGTTTTTTTGGGGAGTTTTTATTGCTTTGGCTGCAGATTGATGTAGTACACACTATTTATTAATCCTATTTCCAACCATTATACACAAATTCAAAGAAACTAACCAGACGTTACTTATCTAGAGTGAGCGCTTGCTGGCACGTGACGTAACGAGTGTCGTTGACCCGCGGCAGGCAACAAAGGAGGGATTTGGCGGGCTTTTAAATACTCTAAATTTTAACGTTGAATTTTATGTGAAATAAACTTCTTCGTCAAAAAATAAATAGTTCCCGGTGAATTACGTGTATCAATAAACGAATTATAATCATTTTCAAAAAAATAGTCAATATTTTCAACTTATTGATCAGTTATGTTTGAGGTCATTTTAGGCATTCTATCTGTGACTGTTCTAGCAGCCAATGGTATACTTTGAAAGTTATTCAAATGTCAGCTTTATTTTTAAAGTTTGCAAAGAGATTTTCAGATACATTTATAAACCAACTTTTAATATACTCGCGGTCTCTAGAAGATTTTCGACTCTTAGCGATTTCCTGAAGTTTGCAATGATAATGGTATTAGCATATCGTAACAAACTATTAAATGTAGGGGTTGACTATTTAAAGATTTCTGAAGTTCTTCAATGGCTTTCTTTTGCATATCACTGGATATTTTACAGGAAATGAAACGTCTTTCTGCATTTATTTCTTATTATCTGCACATTGTTCTTTGCAAAAAGAGACATGTGAATAAATGGAAAACCATTTGTATTCGCAACGAATGCGAAATACTAAATACATTCACTTTTTAATTTGTGACACTTATCTGCAATTTTTTTTGTGTTTTTACTTCAGCAGTCATTTAACGGTATCTATAAAGAAATGTTATAAATATATTTTTAAGAATAAAATAATAAAATACAAATAGAACAACAAATGACTATAATGATGATACGATAACTGAGGTATAAATTTTAAAAAATTACTAAACATGTCACAGCATGATGATAGTCAACACAAAGAAAGTAACCACTTGTGATTACGCGTCAACTATTGGCATAAAGCTACCGTGATATTTTATTTTATCCGATGATACTGTCGGTATAGGAAGGCAAAATAATGATAATAATAATTCTTGCTTTTAATGTGATCTGGTAGCCCACCTGGAATTAGATCTCCTCGATGTTACTACTAGTATAACCATTAAAAATATAGGGCGAGGCATAATAAAGAGAGATTTTTAAAAGTCTGTTAAGCAAAAACATTTAGTTAAAAAATTTATATCATAATCATTAATTCATGAAAAAGCATTTTCTGCAATAGTAAAACATCGGTTATTTTTTGATGAAAACTCCGGTAAGATGGCGTACGTTTAGACGCACACATGCATCCAGCCGGACCTTGTAGTGACTCATCACATTGCGCAGCATTGCCAGTGCGATTTGAACAACTTTCTGTTGGATCCGCTCTTTCAAGAATTCAATTGTTCGAGGAGGGTTATGTTGGTAAAGTTTGCCTTTCAGATTACCCCACAAGAAAAAGTCACATGTTGTGAGGTCAGGTGAACGAGAGGGCCATGCAATTTCCCCATTTCGGGATTGACAATATTAATGCTTACTCGAGCAATGCGGGAGGTTGCTCCGTCCTGCTGGAAAATCGTATCATCTTTCACTTCGTAATGTGCAAGTTGTGAGGTAAAAAAGTTTTCCAAAAAGTCTGCGTATCTCTGCGAAGTCACTGTTACAGCATGCCAAGGCTATCTTCAAAAAGATAGATCCCTAATGATCCCTAATGAAGACATGGTGCACAACACCGTAACTTTTGTGGAGTGCAATGGATGTTGATGCTGTTCTCTAGGATTAAAATCAGTCCAAAATCGAAAGTTCTGCTTGTTCACAGCACCGGAGAGAGGGGAGTGAGCTTCATCACTCATCCACAAACGGTTTACAATGTCCTAGTCTTGATTACTCAAGTCTAAAAATTCTAAGCAGAACCGGCTTCGGCTCACATAATCTGTTTCCCTAAGGGCCTGCCTGAACCATCTGGATTTTGTAAGGGTGAAAGTGCAAATCTTGGAGTAAAATTCTTCTTACCGATCTGTTTGAAATTCCAAGTAGCGCTGTGCCGGCGAACTGAGCGACGAGGGCTTCTCTCAATGGCAACTCTTACACGTTCCATGTTTTCAAGTGTGCGCACAGTTTTTGGTCTCCCAGTTTTCTTCTTTGTCGTTAACGCTATCTTCTCAAAGTTCCCAACCCACTTTTTAATCGCACAGGCAGATGACACCGGCCAATTCCGATTAATGTTGAAGTGGTTGCTCAATGCATGACGTGCTAGCTGATACGAATTACCGTTTTGATCAAATGTTTTGACAGCGTACGCACGATGCTGCGAAGTCCATCGTTCCATTAGGACTATGACTATACGATTTCGCGCCCAACTTAACTGACGTTATCCCCTCCACCTCTCTCCGACGCAGCTTGATTGGCGCGTTTATTAAAATCGCTCGATATTATGTCTCACCCTGTATTATCGAGGAGCCGCACAAATGTACTCAGACACCCTCATAAAGCTGTTTACCTAACCCTTTTCTACATGACTTGCTAATTTCAGTTTGCTCGAGTTGATTTGGTGCTCATTTGTAAGCTCATACACTGCAACTCACTTGGTGGTTTGTTATTTGAATCATTTCTCAGTCTTCACGTACTTATTTAATTTAATTGCGACTAAATGAAGAAGTCGGTCAGTAAATATAGCGTCAATAACTTGGATAATTTTAGGAATTGGCTGAATGAAACACATTAGCATTGCTTATGCCGTGTTAAGCAAAACAATAATCACATTGTTATATCACTGGAACCGTTTTGTGTAGTGTCAAACTCATTCATGTATAATTTGTTGAAAGAATTTAAAGTTAAAATTTGTAGAGGGCAAATGTAGGTTGGTGCAGGAAAGAGGGAAGATGGGAGTGTAGGGTAATTGTCACCGGAGCGTGCGCTCCATTGCAATTTAATTAAATATTATTATTATTATTATTATGTTTCCTGTAGTGTTATAGGCTATTAATTTCTGCAATTTTTTGTTTCTGACAGCACGTTAAGCTGCGCCAGAGGTGAAGGTCGGGTTAAGAGAGTCTGAAAATCCCAGCCCAGACAAGGAATCATACCGGGGATCTTTCGATATACCGTCAGACTCCTTAACCATTGATCTACTAGACTCCTCTATCGTGGAGTGATGATATAATATTATTACCACTTCCCTGTTTGGATTCCATAAAAATTCGTCCAAACAAATGGCTTTATATTCATTTTTAATTAACGCATCTGAGGAACTGAATGATAAAATGTGCCGTCTACAATTTTTTTGTGATCTTTCAGAAATATTTGACTGTGTTAATTATGAATTAAATTTGAAAAATGTAATATTGTGGTATATATAGAAGCACAGGTAAACGGTATAACTTACACATGGAAAATACAAAGAGAAAATATCCCTTTTTCATACAAATATCAGTAAAGATGTTTCATCAGACTGCGATAAAAAGCAAAATGACATTCCACATGGATCTGCCCCAGGATCTCTTCTGTTTTTGTTATATTTCAATAATCTTCCTGGAAACCTTTACCACAAAGATGAGAGATTTTTATCTACAGACGACACTAATCTGACTGAAATAAGCAACCAAACTTTAATTCGTAATTTAATTCAAATCAAGTGCTCTGTGAAATAGTAAACCGGTTTAAGGTGAACTCATCAATAGTAAACTTTGATAAAGCATATTTTATTAGGTTTAAAAAAAAAAAAAAAAAGAGTAGTCAGATTTACATATAAATTATAAAAACACCACGGTCTTGGAAACAAAGTTTATAAAAATTTCTTGGAATTCAAATAGATGAGGATCTCAACTACCTAGAACATATTACAATGCTATTGAAGTTAAGTAATGCCATCTTTGTAATAAGAATCTATTTAACAGTGTATCTGGAATTAATGAAACAAGTGAACTCCTCTTTTTTTCATTCAGTCTTGTGATCTGGCGTAATTTTCCGAGGAAACTCTTAAAAATGATTTTTTTTTTCATCGCACAGAAAAGAGATATTAAGATGCTTTGTAGGGTATAAGCAAGTACTTCTTGCAGACAACTCTTTAAAAAGCTCAATATTCCTACAATGACTTCTCGATATATATATTCTCTCGTACACTTTGTCACAGAACATTTCAACTAGTTTACATCAAATTGACAGGTACATAATTTCAATACAAGAAACAAAAGTAACTTGTGCAAAACGCAAACATCATTTTCATCAATACAAAACAAAGAGGAGGTAAATATTCTGAGTCACATCTATTTAATAAACTTCCTAAAAATGTAAAACAGTTTGTAGATAATACAGTTGCGTTTAAAGAAAATTAAGAGATTTTTTTAATTGCAGCTCCTTCTACTCCATTCAAGAGTTTGTACAAAGTATTGATTGCATCTAATATGCCTTTTGTTAAAATTAAATTTAAAAATTGATGCTAATTTCGTTTTTTTTTGTCTGTATGTATCATAGTAGTTTTTCATTATTTATTTCGTATGTATATATATTATTACATATTCTCATCACAAAGGTCTCTATGAACAAGAGTAATAAATAAATAAAAATAAGTTGACTGAAAAAAAACGGAGATTTTTTTAAATAAAAGATTTATTTTACCTTACAAATTTTAATATATTATCTTATTTATTTTTGCTTCTGTCATCAGCCCTGCGACTGATTTGATGCAGTTTTCCATCTCCTTTTATCTTGAGCTAACCTCTTTATATCGACGCTAGCGACTTCTTCCACGTAGAATTTAAGATTTGTGCTGCCAATTAGGCGATAAACTTTCAGAGTAATGTCCTGCGTAGGAAAAAGCAGTAGCCCTGTATTTCACTCGTTCTTGGATCTCCTATCCTTAAATTTTGCTTGTAAGCAATATTTTAAACACGTTTGGCGCATCATTAGTTTGTACCAACCCTTGAAACTCCAACTAGTTCCGAAGATTTTATAGCTGAATATGACTCACTTAGCTTTTCTGTAAGCACACGTGCCTGGCGTGTGTATGAATGAAGAGATTGGTTTATTTGTGTGTATATCAACGCATAGACTCTGTTACTGAACTATTGAATTACTGTAATTCCACAGCGAATAGTTGTCACATCGAAACATAAAGTATGCTAGCATTAACATCACACAAGCTGTCACTGTGTAGCTTCTTTGAAATGGTAGGTTATTGCTTGATCCGCGCACACCAAAATTCCAAATTTAGGGCTACCTCTTCTGTATAGTGGACGAATGATAGCATCTGTAAATGTCTGTATCGTTATATAAGTCGCTGTGTCAACTATAAATGCCACGAATATTCTGCTACTGTTCGGTATTCGGCCGAATGTTGCGTACTATTCGGCCAGATACCGAATACCAAATCATGAAAAAAGAAAACTCACGTATTACCCAAAATTGTATTTATTTTAATTCCAAATTATTACATTTAAAACTTAAAATATACCAGCGGTAATTTGTGATGTATGAAAACAATTTTTTCAGCTTTTTTTGATAGCAAACGTTTGCGCTTTTCCTCATAAACTAAACCTGCTTCTGAAAATAGCCTCCCACTATATACCGTACTGCCAGGAGACGGTAAGTAAATCCGAGCTAATTCTGTCAGTCTTGGAAACTGTTCAGCATTTGCTGACCACCACCTGTAAGGATCTGCCGTGCGATGTAGGCGAACAGTTTTCACATATAAATTAATCACATTTGCAATGACACTTTTCTTCTCCACATCATCACCATTTTGCATATTTTCAGTAGCAACTTCCTCAAAACAGTTCCAGAAACTTTCATGTATTTTCATTAATATGTCTTTTGTTACTACGTGGAGGAGAATTATTACCGCAACTTCTAGAATATTCACAATTAATTTTCAGAGATACTGAAAGAATTTTTTGAAACGCGGGCTAAGAAAAGTGGCAACCAAATACTTATAATTTTCATCAAATTTGAACCGTGTTTCAAGCTCAGCTTGTAGTGAAGTTCTCATTCTCAATAAATTTGGAATTCTATATGCAGTTTCTTCCTTCCCCAAGTATTTAAACAATGTGACGATATGTGGAATCACTTCAAAGATGTAGGAAATACCTGAGCTGGTTATTCTCGTAATCTCCTCGAACGGCTTCAAGAGCTTGATACATTGTTCCTTTAGCTGCCACTGAGAAGGTGTTAAATTGATTAAACACTCGTGATCGGTTATGTACAAAGAAACAGCTCACTTTTGTTATAATAATCTCTCCATTAAATAATATGTGGAATTCCACCGAGTGCTTACATCTTGTACTAGTTGGCGGTTTGGCAAGTCAAGTTATTGGCGAATGAATTTTAACTTTTCTTGTGAAATACCAGAGTGGTTAAAATGAGTAGCAATTCGTCTTGCACCAGCTACCATCTGCCTCATATCCCTTTGAGATTTTAGTGATTCCTCAACAGCTCGTTGCAGGCAATGAATAAAGCACTTGTCAGAATCATATTCTGCGTCTCGTACACCTATTATCATGTTGGCTCCACTGTCATGGACAACTAAATGGATCTTGCTATGAGGAATATTCCATGTTTCTGCAATAGCAGTGAGTTATTTTGCGATATTAGTGCCAGTATTTGACACTATCAACTCGCAAATCAAACAAATACGCTCGCTGAGTGGCTAGCTCACGCACGTCATGGGGCCATCCATAAACCACGTGACTCGGTCGAGGGAGGAAGGCATAAGCAACGTCGGACTACGTGGGAGAAGAGGGGTTCACAGGAAGCCAAAATGGAGCACCTGGTTTATGGATGCCCCCATGAGACAGGTCGTAGCCAGTCACCTGCGAAAGCTATACAATACATATTTTTGCCGAATATTCGGCTGTCGAATATTCGATGCTTCGGTCAAGAGCGTGGCCGAATGTTCGGTATTCGGCAAAATCAATATTCATGGCATCTCTAGTGTCAACAGCTGAACACTCTTCCTTTCTGTCGCAGGTAGTTTGTGCATGCTCAGTTCATAAATCTCATGTACAAAATTACTAAATTATTTAGGCGTAAATATTACTGAGCCTCCATGTATTATCTATTACAAAATACTGAAGGAAGATATTGGGCTGAATATAAATCAAAGCAAGACAAAAGTGATGAAATGTAGCAAAAATGATACCTGTTCTAGTAGATTAAATATAAAAAATATGATCGGATGCAATAGAAGAAGTAAGTGAATTCTCTTACTTGGGAAGTAAAATTACAACCGATGGTCAAAGCAGGAATTATGTTAAAAGCAGAATAGCACTAGCAAAAAGAGCCTTCATGAAAAAGAGAAACCTTTTAGTTTCTAATATTGATCTAGGAATTAGAAAGAACTTATTAAAACTCTTTGTGTGGAGCACAGCACTTTATGGTAGCGAAACATGGACTTTAGGAATACCGGGAAAAAAGAAAATTGAAGCATTCTAAATGTGGTAATACAGAAGAATGCTGAAAATTAAGTGGACAGACAAATTAAGAAATGAACGAGTTTTGGAAATGATGGTTGAGAAAAGAAGTTTGTGGAAGAAGCTTACGGAAAGAACAGACAGGCTGGTAGGTCATATTTTGAGGCATACTGGATTGGTTAATTTGTTAGTGGAGGGAAGATCTGTAGAGGAAGACAGAGATTAGAATATATGAAGCAGATAATTGAGGACGTGGGATGTAAGGGGTATGTAGAAATGAAGTAGTTAGCACAGGATAGGAAAGGATGAAGGATTGCATCAAACCAGTCGAAATACTGACGACGCAAAAAAAATGTGTTATTATGATTATTATTACATTGTGTAGCCTACTAAGGAGAGCGTGGAACCACTTATTTGCATTGTCCTTTGTATTCTTCTTGCTGTTCTTCTTATTTTCAAAGAACCTACTCATCCTTTCGCTGTGGGCTTGACGTCTCTCTTGTGTCCATGCATTTCTGAGTTTCATATTTTTTGATGTTGGGCTCTTAGGGGAAAATTTATGTGAGGTGATCAATTGTCTATATTTACTGCGTGTGGATGTCAATGGGTCAAGGCTGGCTTCTGCGAGGTCCTTCGGGGTTTCTACAAGCCAGCGTGCTTTGTTTTGTCGGGGACCGTTGACGATGTGGAAAATTTTAGTGGTAAGTCGTGCTATATATCCATAAAATTTCATGCGTCTTTTCCGACCGAGTAAGGTGAATCTTTCGGCCAGTGAATACAGTTCTGCTGAACTTATGCGCATCCAGATGACATCTTGGATTTTGGGGCCGAGTATTTTTCTCAGTTTCTGTCTTTCTATTTTTTCTATTCCTTTGTCATTTACCGTTAATGATGATGTCTCCGTCGCATACAGCGCTCCTGGAAGAACGACGGCGTGGCAGTGATGGAGTTTGGCTTTGGTGGAAAGTGATTTCTTATTGTAAGTATTCCAAGTAATTGCAAATGCTTTTTGCAGTCTTTCAGCTCGGTTTTTGTGGGCTTCTTTCTCAGTTCCAGTATTCCCAATAATTTCTTCTAAGTACTTAAAGAGTTTAACTTGTTTGATAGTGCCATATTTGGTCACGAGTTGCTTCAGATTTGAGCTTTTGGAGTCCATATATTGCGTTTTCTCAAAAGAGATTTGGAGTTCGGTTTTGATAGCTATCTCATGAAGCCGTGTAATGACTGTTAGATCATCCGCAAAAACAAGGCATTTTATGTTTATTCGTTTATCCTTTGTTCCCATATACATTCCAGATATTTCTTTTTTCCATATGCTAATGATCTTGTCTAGTACCAATTTGAACAGGGGTGGTGATAACCCATCCCCTTGCCTTACACCACTTTTAATTTCAAAGGATTAAGAGATTTCACCCATAAATTTCACTTTTGAAGTTGTATTTGTCAAAGTTTGTTGAATTAAAATAGTTGTTTTATTATCTACTCCATATTCACGTAGTATATTGAACAGAGTAGTGCGGTCAATCGAATCATATTCTTTCTTAAAGTCTACAAAAGTTACCTCTGTGACGATGTTGGAGTGTCATTTTTAGTTATTATTATATATTATGGACTTTACTTATCATTTACGTACAGAATTATTAGGTTCAAATGTTCTTATCTCCGTTTTGTGTGTGTGTGTGTGTGTGTTTGTCTGCCTTTCGGCTTGTTTGTGAAAAGTCCCACTACCAGGGTAGCTCTACTTTACGTGTTACTCTGTATAGGATAAGAAAATTTTTGGGGACTCTATTTGTTACTATTTGAGGGGAAAACATAGCTGTGGTTCGTCAGAGACGACCTTATCTGAATAACCCCTACAGTTTTCTTATAATCATATAAGTTCTCTTCTGCTTGTTATATAATACTTAGTGGCACTTTATAGGTGTGCCAGTGCCTTGGCATTGTTGTGCCAAGGGTATGGAGCCTTTCGTCAATTTGTCTAAATTTGTCTACTCTGTCATAAAAATTTTCTGTCTGCTTGAAAATTTCTACATATAATGGGGTGATGCTTGCTGTGTCGTGAAGGAAGTGATTTGATGTGAATCTAGGTGCTCTTAATATTGCTCGTAGATATCTGTTTTGAAGTCGCTGAAGATGGCCTATGTTGGATTTAGCAATTGTTCCCCACACCTGGCATCCGTATAGGATGAAGAGTAGGATAACTGTCTTGTTGACCCTAAGTTTTGTTGTTGATGCTAGTTCGGAGCTATAAAGGATTGGAAAAAGATTTTTGAGTATAGCGGTGCCCTGTTTTCTTCTGTGTTTCCGAAAGAGAAGATTTTTATCAATGGTGACTCCAAGGTCTTTAGTTTCAGATGACCATGGTATTTACTGCCCCATTATGGTAAGTCTTTTTGTCTATTATTGGTCTCTTTCTGGTGCAATATATTGCTGCGCATTTGGATGGGTTGGTTTTCACTTTGCTGGCGCGGCACCACTTCTCAAGTAGGTGGAGGCCGGCTGAAGGTGGTTGACGTTTAGCTAATGTCTCCTGCCCGATGCCTATATTGTTGTATCGTCTGCATACTGTGCAATTTTGGCATGGGGCGCCAATTGTATGTCGTTGACGTTAATTTTGAACAGGACTGGTGCCAGGACCCGACCTTGGGGGAAAACCAGCCGGGATGGAATGCACTGATGAGTTTTGACCTTCAATTGAAACGAGGAATTTTCTATTTTCTAGGAAGCTTTCAATTAGTTAGACATAGCAGTGACGAATTGTTGTCTGTGTTTCTAATTTTAATATGAGGTTTGCATGTCATATCTTATCGTAGGCCTTTACTTTTTCTAAGAATACAGCCGCTGTTGAGTTCCTGAGGTTGAATCCCTTCGACACATCTTCGGCGAATCTGAAAAGTTGGCTAGTGCTGTATACTCCATTTTCAAAATCAAACTGTTCTTTACGGATTGTTTTGTCTGTATCTAAGTACGTGTTGATATGTTTTAGGATTACTCGTTCCAGCACTTTGGATGTGGAGGGCAATACGCTTATTGGTCTGTAATTTCATGGGAGACGCTGGTCTTTCCCGCGTTTTGGGATGGCCCTGACTTTTTCAGTTTTCCATGATTCTGGGATGTACTTTTATAGCAAACATGCATTGCAAACTCTAGTGAGCAGCACTATTCCCTTTCTAGGTGGGTATTTAAGGTGGTTATTTGAAATTTTGTTGGCTCCTGGAGCTTTATTGTTAGTAAATTTTTTGATAAGATTTAAAATTTACCCAGGTGTTGTAAGTCCGATGGTACATTGTAACGTTCTGAACTCAATACCTCATTTAAAATTATAATTAATTTTATTATCATGAAAGGTAGAACTTGCATGAATACTTTACATGAGAAATCACAAATGGTTTTATTTCAATTACTCACATGACATATAGAACAAAATTAGTTAAAATTAATCAGTTGTCCTTTTTGCGGGCGCCAGGGTATTTTATATAAAATACACAAAATTAAGCAGTAAACAAATTCAACATTTTGACTGTTCACTTCTGAAAGAAATATTTGCTCCGGGCTATGAGAGTTTTTATCTGCAGGGTCGTAGCTGGGCAATGCTATGAACTTGAAAATATAGCTAGCACAGTATCCTTCATTGGCGATGTATAATTACCGAATTTTGATGTCGGCCACACACACTGGATGAAGTTTTCTGCTCTGCTACGGAACAGTGTGGCACAGTTCTTCAGAACATCCTTTGCCTGAGCACCTCCGTTCAAACAAAGTGGCTGATGTCCCCGTTCCAGGCAGCACATTCTCACTAACGCACAGACACCCCACATCGACCGATCGTGAATGCCGGCCAGCACTGAATCAACCTTCTCTCCTCTCGTTCGTCGTGCCACATGCAAAAAAAGAAATTCCGCAGATCACCCTGTTTGTCTATCTGGCACGCACAAATCTCCCCTCCATTAGGCCCACACTCTTCTCTCCTCGCTAATTCTAGGAACCGGCCTGCTGGCATTCCTCAGATCAGCCGCTCCACACCTTTACACAGAGTCCAAATGCCCACTAAAATATTCCACATGTTATTAATAAATCTACGTTTATGAATGTAACGAGCGGTACAAGACGCGTTCGTTACATGTTCCCCTTGGTTCGGCAAATTTAAATAAACTAGTTTTAAATAAGAAATATACAAATTTGCGTTCCTCGTCCATTACTCTAACAATAATTATAAATCTGGTATCCTGTATTCTAACCTATTCCATCACAAGTTCCACCAACATGAATAGTTAACCGAACATGTGTCCCTTGGCTACTTTGTACATAGACGTTTCCCCATCCCTGATTGTGGGTAGATTTGTAAAAGCCTTAAATACATAATATAACCACTTTAAATATAACCTTATAAGTAACAAATTATTGTAGTGATATAGATGTTCTAGCACAATAACATTTTATATCAAATTGAAAATTTAAATTAGACACCATTCTTAATAAATATAGCGCAATACATCAGAAGTTGTGATCATCATAGATATTAAACACATAGGATAACACAATCTTAATATACAATGAATGAATAAAACTGGTAGAGAACATATCCTATCTGAATAATAATAATAAAACTTTTAAGCAGTGAAGTCATCATTTATGAAGTGCAGGGTTGTCCAAAGCAATGCAAGATTATTCCAAATATTTTCTTACTATTTCACCGCTAAGCAAAGTATTTGTAATGGATTTCCGCCACCATGAATATACATAATGACAATTACATCCCCTTTTATCTCCATTTTTTACAGAACTCGCGTTTATTAAATTAACATGATCTCGATCAAGTGTACGCGGATGCCGCTCCAATATACTTCCCGATTTCCCAAGACAACGTTATAAGTACATTTGCACCATGGCATAAAAGAATTTTGGTCATGGAATGCTGATTCGCGTAATTCCTTATGAACAAAACAAAATAAAGTATTATCTACTTAGTACCTCGGAGATCCTTTTCCCTTGGCTACTTGGTGGTTTGATATGCCACACAACATCTGTGAAGTTCCAGAAATTTATCTGTAAATGTACCCCAACGTATTGGAATCCTTCTGTCTGCCAGAAATCAACTCCCAAAATATTATCCAGGAAAGTTTTTATCCTTTTCCGGCACATATATGCCCATCGTCACTATCAAGAGAAACAAGTTGCACCAAATGATCCTCGCGCGACTGTACCAAAACTTTGTGATCATCGGAATACTGTTTAAAGTTTCGTGAATTATGGGGTTAAAGTCATTGGTTTCCATTAGTGAATAAGTGACTGTTAACTGAGATTATCCTTTTCACCATGCATGGAATATATATATTATAATAAACTTTGCAAAAGCTTCTTATTGGTGTATGATAGTGGACTGGTGCGTAATAATACTCGTTGCCCTACAGTGAAAGTTTGATTATGCTTTGGTTTTGCTATATCCGCATCATTCTCCTCATCCTCCACACCACCATTTCGCCAATATGTTAAATTACTAAGGCAAAACTGTGGAGAGGCCTCAGCATCCCCGGCGAAATCTCATTGTTTTAATTGGTCAGCCTACGATGTTTCGCGTGCGGCACCAACTCTCAATTCATTTTCACTTTCGATCTGAATGTTATTGCCGGGATCGACGGTTAGAATAGCATTCACCTCCGGCGAACCCCCGCGTGTTTGCCCGTGACCATCCCGCTGACCTTCAGTCTTCCACGGTTTCTTATCGCCAGATTGGGCTTGCTTCCAATTTTTACCTCCCTTAGGGTTACTACTGTTATTGAAACTTTGCCCGTTATTCTGATTATTTGGCCGGAAGTATCCATGAGAATTAGAGCGATTGTCCTGCTCATTTTTGGCGCACTGTTCACGGCTCGCTCGTTGCCCTATGGCATCTAGATTCCGCAGTGTTTCTAATAAATCAGTGATATTTTTTACATATACAGGCGAGATGTGTTCTTGAACCCCTGGGCTAAAATGTGAGCTTATTACATCAATGAACTCCACGTCCGGCATCATTGTGTCAAAATAACGACTTTTTACGACTAACCGTTCCACATACCTTTCCATTGAATCACCAGGCTTAGGAACGTACTTTCCTTGGTAAAATCGCATCCTAGCTTGGTTTTGTATTTTTTCTGACCAGAAAGTACTCAAAAACAATTCCTTAAATTGTGTGTACGACATATCTGGAGTACACGCTACTTGTAACCATGAACGATCTTCTTCAAAAAATGACTGGCTAATGATTAAAAGTTTTGCCGACTCCGGAAAAGCTTTAATTTGAAAGTATCTTTCAAGGGCATCGAGATAAGCTTTCGGGTTAGGAAGCTTTGACTCGATATTTCCCGAAAACAGCTGAGCACAAATAGCTTGACATTGTCCATTGTTGCTAGCAGAGTTTTTCCTTTCGGTTAGTTTACTTTCCAAATTACGTAATTTTACCTCCGTTTCGGCAGCAAGGTTACGCTGTGATGTTTCTAGATTATTATGACTTTTCTCCATTTCTCCCACGGAATTCTTAAGGTCTCCAACTTCGGATCTTATTTTACCTAAATTTTCATCAACACCATCTTTTATTGAATGAGCAAACTCAGAAATCTGACCTAAATTTTCACTGTTTTCTGTGCGTATTTGTTCAATTGAACTTTTATTCGCTTCTACTTTACGGCAAATTTTATTGTTGGTTGTCTCAAGGGCATTGCAGGAAGACTTTAACTCCGCCTGGACTTTGCTTAAAAGAGTGATCTCAGAGCTAATTTCCTTTTTAAAATCATTTATTTCTCGGCCAATTTCTCCGCGAAAAGTAGCAAATTGTTCTTCAATTCTTTTGTGAGCCATTTCTTGTTTTCTTTCAAGACTCTCGATTTTACTAGACATTTGCACTGAGAGTTCAGACAATTTTTCATTGGATTCTTGAAATTGTGTTGTAAATTGAGCAGATAATTGTGAAAATTTCTCCATTAATAAAGCCGCTATATCGTTCATATGGTGTTGCTGAGTCTGCGATGCAGGAATCACCGAGACATTTTTCGCACTCATGTTGGAGGTATTCTGAAAATTTTCCAAATTTTCCTGCCTTAATTCAACGGGTGATTGGGTGGAATACGCTATTTCTGCGACATTATTGTCTTTCCCGATATGATTCCTATTTGAATTAGTGGGAGCTGGCTCCAGTGATAAATTTGACCCTTTCATGATTTCTTTCGACATGTTAATAATGGTACTGGATCTCAAGCGCATTCCTTTAAAACTTCACGCTATTTTCAACTATTACGTGTTCCAATACACAACAACAAGGAAAAGAAATAAGGATTGCAAAACACACCATCAGAAAGACTTTACACTAATCTGCAAATAAAATACCTCAATAAAATCCGCGATTGCACAATAAAATCAAACCCAAAGAACATTCCACAGCACATTCCATAATTTCAATGGAAAAATTACAAGAAGAATTTACTCATCAAATACTTTTGCGGAAAAATGGTTTAAATATGAAAGGATATCGTTACCCTGGACATATGGCTCGAAATCCACACAAATATTTCGACAACTACTTGCAATTACCATAAAGAAAGCATCACAACAATTATCAACAACGTAATACAACAGAATTTGAGTGCGTTTTGGACAAAACCCATTGCACATTCCCATGTAACACAAGATAATTATTATTTAACACACGCAATGCACACAAAATAAATTTATCTGATCTTTTTGCAGAACCAACTTGCATGTAAGATCACCAAGTACAACATGAATTTATACATGCATTAACTACGCAAAGTAATACAAACTACTTTCTATCTACAAAATAAGAAAGTTGCCAAGGACATAGTGCTGTCTTTCGTTCATAGCATAATTAATTTTTGCAATTAATAATCGAAAAGCCCCACTTGGTTCGCCATTGTAACGTTCTGAACTCAATACCTCATTTAAAATTATAATTAATTTTATTATCATGAAAGGTAGAACTTGCATGAATACTTTACATGAGAAATCACAAATGGTTTTATTTCAATTACTCACATGACATATAGAACAAAATTAGTTAAAATTAATCAGTTGTCCTTTTGCGGGCGCCAGGGTATTTTATATAAAATACACAAAATTAAGTAGTAAACAAATTCAACATTTTGACTGTTCACTTCTGAAAGAAATATTTGCTCCGGGCTATGAGAGTTTTTATCTGCAGGGTCGTAGCTGGGCAATGCTATGAACTTGAAAATATAGCTAGCACAGTGTCCTTCATTGGCGATGTATAATTACCGAATTTTGATGTCGGCCACACACACTGGATGAAGTTTTCTGCTCTGCTACGGAACAGTGTGGCACAGTTCTTCAGAACATCCTTTGCCTGAGCACCTCCGTTCAAACAAAGTGGCTGATGTCCCGTTCCAGGCAGCACATTCTCACTAACCCACAGACACCCCACATCGACCGATCGTGAATGCCGGCCAGCACTGAATCAACCTTCTCTCCTCTCGTTCGTCGTGCCACATGCAAAAAAAGAAATTCCGCAGATCACCCTGTTTGTCTATCTGGCACGCACAAATCTCCCCTCCATTAGCCCACACTCTTCTCTCCTCGCTAATTCTAGGAACCGGCCTGCTGGCATTCCTCAGATCAGCCGCTCCACACCTTTACACAGAGTCCAAATGCCCACTAAAATTTTCCACATGTTATTAATAAATCTACGTTTATGAATGTAACGAGCGGTACAAGACGCGTTCGTTACAACATCTTTATATATAAAGATGAATGTATATTTGTTTGTTTGTTTGTTGGTTTGTTGGATTGTTCTTTTGTTTGTTCTTCATACAAATCCACAGTTTTTATCCGTTCTGGATGAAACTTTGCACACTTATCCTTTGAAACAAGGAGAAAAATACTGTCTACATATGGTTGAAAAATTATCTGTATAAATAACACATTTGTCTCATAACTTCGAAATACGGCGGTAGACAGACACGTTGGTTGTAGACGACTCCGTACCGAGTCTCCCCGTAGTGGCCTGGCAGCTGAGTGGCTAAAGCACTGGTTTACGAACGTTGTGGTCTCCGGTCCAAATCTCCGTCGGAGATAAGATATTTAAAAATTGTTTTTCATCGTAAGAGTCAGGCCTGGGCTGTAGGTTATTCGGATTGAATGTTAAACCGTAGATATTAGAAAGTTAGGGGTGCAATGCGAGGCAAATCGTAGGTATTCTTGCATGTAGGTATGTTGTAGGTGTATACTTTTTTACGTTATAATGATCCCTCAGGTTTTGTTCGCAGTCAGTGTGTAAGTGTGAACCACAGTAATATTATTATAATTAGGGATGTAAGTCTCTGTCTTTTTGATACGTTATGACGACCAAATGGCATCGTTGTGATTAAATTTTATAAGGAAATCTGTATGAAGGGCACAGGATATTTTTTCCAGTATGATTAACAGTTGTAGTCACGAAATTTTGAGACCTTATCGAATGGTGACAGAAATATGTTGACAATTGATTCTCATAACTTGGAAATACGGCGATAGACAGACCGTGTTTCCGTGTAGTGAGCTGGAAGCTCAGTGGCTAAAGAGCTTGCTTACGAACGTCGTGGTCTCCGGTTGAAATCTCCGTGGAGGCTAAGATTTTTATAAATTGTTTTTCATCGTAAGAGTCAGGCCTGGGTCGTAGGTTATTCGGATTGAATGTTAAACTGTAGATATTAGAAAGTTAGGGGTGCAATGCGAGGCAAATCGTAGGTATTCTTGCAATGTTGTAGGTGTATACTTTTTTTACGTTTTAATGATCCCTCAGGTGTTGTTCACAGTCAGTGTGTGAGTGTGAACCACAGTAATATTATTATAAATACGGAAGTAAGTCTCTGTCTTTTTGTTACGTTTTGACGACTAAATGGCTATATCGTTGTGATGGAATTTTATAAGGAAATGTGTGTGAAGGGCACAGGATATTTTTTCCAGTATGATTAACAGTTGTAGTCACGAAATTTTGAGATCTTATCGAATAGTGACATAATATGTTTGAAATTAATTCTCTTCAAGAGGCAAGTTCGACGGTAGAATGACATAGTGATAGCTTTCCTGTCATATTATGCCGACTCGATATTGTTTGGGACTAATCCTTCGTTACCAACAACTTACTATATTTAATTCTGGCAAAAAAAATCTTAATCCACGCGTACGAAGTCGCGGGTACGAGGCTAGTTTACCGAGCGGGGCGGTGTAACAGTTAGCGTTCTCGCCTCGCATTCGGGAGGACGGCGGTTCGAATCCCCGTCCTGGCATCCAGATTTGGGTTTTCCATTGTTTCCCCAAATCACTCCAGGCAAATGCCGGGATGCTTCTTTCAAAAGGCCATGGGCGAATTCCTTCCCATTCCTTCCCATTCCTTGCCCCATCCTTTCCCCCCATCCTTTCCCCCCATCCTTTCCCGTCTCTAAAGACCTCGATGTTAAAAGGAGACGTAAAGCAGTACCAAAAAAAAAAAAAAAAAAAAACGAGGTTAGTGCATAATATTTCTCGCCAAATTAGTTATATTGTCAGCTATTCGTGATTCCGGTTCAGTCAGGTCGTATGCTACTTCTGTATGTTGACTGGTTATTGGCTGGAAGCACGGTCCAGTTGGCCCAGTGATAGCAATATTTGGCTCTCTTGGGGTCTTGAGTGCGCGCACTATCTGTTAGGCATCTCAGTTATTCAGTGTAAGGTCTGACATATTGGTTTCCCACTTCGTTGTCCTATGTTCCGACATGCGTCTCCTCAGCTCATTCCCAAGTTGTTTGAGCCTCCGTTTGTCTTGAGGATCGCGCAACCGTTGCCACAGTTTTTGGCTAGTGTATTTTAATTTCCGCAGATTTTCTATATCAGGTGGCAGGTGTTTGGCGGTTATTTGCGGTGTTGAAATTGTTGATGCTCTTTTGTCTGCATCCAGTATTACGTGGTTAAAGTGATTTATTGCTTCCTCAATTCTGTTGGTTGTAGTTAGGTTAAATGTGGTTCTAATTTTCTTATGAATTAATCTGCTAAAAAGGATCCAGTCAACATCTTTAGTCTTCTTCTCTTTGATGTAAGGTAGCACCCAATTTCTTATTTGGATCAGGACTGGTTCACGGTCTGACTTTAGATCGTTAACGGTTTCTAGTTTAATTCGGCGTGTAACATCCTTGATTACAACCACATCGAGAACATCAGGTTGGGGTCATCTATTGATCGGTATATATGTGGGTGACTTTGTGCCCGAAACTTGGATATTTTGCCTTTCTGCTATCTCTATGAGATGTTCTCCTTAAATATTGTTTTTTCTTGAATTCCATGTGTGATGCTTGGAATTTAAGTCACCACAGATTAGTACCCTTCTGCCTGTTGTTAGCAGGACATCCAGGTCGTGCTCATGTAGAGCCCGGTTTGGGGCTAGGTACGTCAATGCCAGCACAATATGTCCCTCAACAGTGTGAAGTTTGATTGCTGTGCCTTCCGTCTTAGTTAATTGTGGTGTATCGTTTGTTTGCCGCAGTAGTTTCGTAAGTTTTCTTTTGGTCTCTGAAGTTGGCCTCTCGTTTGTTGATTTGTTGTTTATTTCTGGTTTCCGTGTTGTTTTGTTTCTTGTCACGTTGGTGAAGCGTTACTTTTCCTGTCTGGTCTTCCCGTTTATTTCGTTGATTTTGTTGCTTTGGAGGTTTTACTGCTTTTTGGAAGGTAGGACACCCACGCCATGAAGCCTGATGTTCACCTTAGTAATTGACACATTTCGCCCTTTCTGTTGATGGTAGACTGCAGCTCTTACACTTTACACCGCGGCTAGGCACATGGCACAAAAAAAACCTAGTATGACCAATCCTTTGGCATCTAACGCACTAAGGTGGTCCATCCCTATGCTTATAACGATCTACACGAATTCTGGTATATAATAATGGTTTCTCACTATATATTCTGTCTTAGTCTGTTCCGGGGTTGAGGGATACTGAGAACCTGGGCATCGGAGTAAGTTCCCACGTTTCTGGATTTCTTTTCTTAAGCTGATTGCGAAAAAAAAATGCATTTATTGTCACCTGCCGGACGCCTGTGCACACAGGAACTACCAAGTCTAGAAGTTCGTGCTCATCTGTCAGCGCCAAGGCAGACACCGTTGCAGCTACTCGCGCCCCCGAGACGCCCGTGCAAACTGCCACGACCAAGAAGGTGAAATCGAAGAGGAAGTGCATTGCAGCTGGCACCTTCCCACGGGAAGTTGGCATCTTGGCGGAGGTCTCTCACCTTCCTACTGGAGCTACTGATCGAGACGTGGTAGGCGTCAGACCAAAAGATTGGTCCATGAAAGTGTGGAGGAAAACGACTCGATCACGGAAATCCCAAGCAGTACGATTCCATCAAAAGAAGATTCAAGTCCCTCGCCTTCAATCCAGCGGCCAGTCGAAACTTCAAGACGATGCCGA
Organism: Vandiemenella viatica; assembly: GCA_031002005.1. Taxonomy (NCBI): domain Eukaryota; kingdom Metazoa; phylum Arthropoda; class Insecta; order Orthoptera; family Morabidae; genus Vandiemenella; species Vandiemenella viatica. Next base: position 275,409,491 of record JARYHS010013630.1, read on the forward strand.
GAAGAGAAACTCCAACGCCCACACAAAAAGGGAAACATCACTATAGAACTCCCATTCGTTCTCGCCTGAATCACCACCAGCAGACTCCCCTGCCTTAAGGGGAGGCCCAGTACCACCTATCACTGTCAACTACGCAGGGAACTACTGCGACTTACTGGCTCTGCAGCAGCGTAACATGAAGGTGCCCATAGTCAGCAGACCATCAGGGGATGAAGATCCTTCCGTCCTGCCCCGACTACTTCGCGGAAGAAGAAGTCAGGTGCCATCATGCAGATAACAGATAAACTCATCATGGACACCAAGAATTGAAAGCGGGCTCTACGACCTGGTTTTCGAGGAGGCGGAGACTCTGACCTATGTCCGCTGCACGTCCGATAGATGGGATGAAATCTTTAAAGCAAATGGACAACACATATCCCGAGATGGTGGTAGAAATACCTCGGCGCCCTTGATCAACCGTGCAAAATCCAACTCCGAGTCAGGTAGGGGAGAAAAGAGTATGCATGGGTGGTACCAAGTAACAAGTTCCTGTGCATTCTCAGTGACGAGAAATATATCTACCTCGCCACGACAATCACGGATAAGAAGAAAGACTAATCACGGTTTGTAAACCTTCCAATCATCCTCAGCAAGAGATTCAGAGAGGATACCTATTTTGAGGACCTACATCGACTATTCTACTGTGAACCCCATGAATCATCATCTTCATCCAGCCAGGAAGATGAACCGCGAACCACCAGAGCAGATGGAATGACCAACGGCCACAAAGGACCGTAAACAACAAGACAATCGCCCTTGTCCAAGCATCACGGCGTTACACCAAGTGCGACCACCAAGAAGAGGCAACTCGGGCACCGACAGAGACGACACCGGGTAAACTGCTCTTTACAGGCACGAGCCCAGAACTGGCGGCGGTAACGGATTTCCTCAAGAGCCGCAGTATTAAATTCCAGCTCATGAAGAATGGAAGCACAGGGCTTCCCACAACTGATGACATTCTAGGACCCACTCCACCAGAGGATGCTGCCAGCCGAAGCATGGAGGATACCCAAGACAGAAGCCTCCCTCCACTCCCGGAATCCATGCAGAATAAGTCACCGACAGTCGAGGCTATTAACCCAGCCAAGCAGCAAGATGGCCGGACCACGAGGAGTAATCCCCGTAAGAAGAGAATCACAGGGACAGTAATCGGCCAGTGTATCAGGTGTCAGGGTTTCTGGCTTCGGTCGAAGAACTGCCGGAACCATGTCAGGTGCGTCCGCTGTGGGGAAAATCACAGCGTTCTGGTGTGCTCAAGACCGCGCGATGCGACGCCAACATGCGCCAACTTCACCGCTGACCATGCTGCCAGTTACGGGGGCTGTCCAATGAGATGGAAGCTGCAAGCGGACGCCAACAGGAGCCGCCCTCACACTAGAACAGCGAAGATTATGAAGCGACCAGGAACGTCCAAGGACAAAACCAACCACGACCATCAAAGCAACCATCTCCACCAGACCAGAAACGATGCTCGTCAATACAGCCACAACGATCGGGGTCATAGCGAGGCACAAGAAAAACATCTAGGAATGATCGTACATCTGCTCACGTAGTTGATACAAACGCTCATTCCTACCAGGCAATACGAAACCTGTACGGGGTTTTCAAATAAGGACGTCTTAGACGCCCACAGCCCGTTTTCCCCCCAATGAGAAAATAAACAGAGACCCAAAAAACCATCCTAAAAGAGAACAAAAGTAGTAGAGCCACTTGCCACTTCGGTGGCGAGACTACAATAAAAAAAAAGATCCTATGTAATTGTTTACCGTCATGTATTCTAATCTTGGTTTTTCTATTTCAAGTGCTACCTCCTGGCCTATCATATCCAAAACACGTTTGTTTCTTACATTACCTGTTCCCTTAGTTTACAAAGTTCTTCTATAGTGCCACATTTAAAATGTTACAATTTTCTTTTTTATTGGTATTAATAAAATCCGTTCTTCATTGCATAAAGTTATATGCTCCATACCTGCAGGTGCAGAAATTTTATTCTGAGACCTAGATCAATATTTGAAATTATAAGACTTCTTTTTTCAAGAACATTACTTTTCGCTAGTCTTATTCTGTTCTTTGGCTCATTGTTACTTTGGCTTCCAGTTGTAATTTTACTTCCTATGATGGATTAAGCTATTACACCTGATCCTATTTTATATTTAATGTTTATGATAACATTTTTGCTGCATTTCACTAAATTTTCCAGGCTTGGGTTTGTATTTAGTACAAATTCTTCCATCAGTATTTTGTTAGTGGAATTCAGTAATTTTCAACATCCTCATAATGCTTAGCTATCAGGATAACATCATCAGCAATTGGCAGCATGTTTGTTTTTTCTCCATGAACACTTATGCCGCAGACATTATTACTGTCTTTTTTACTTCCGTTATTGGTTCGTCTACATCCAAGTTTAATACTGATGCTTATAGACTACACTCTGTATCACTCCCGATTTTAGCTGAAGCAAGTCTTCCAAGATTCTCTGCTTATATTACAGCGACTTGATTCTTATAAGCATTACAAATTATTCTAAATTTTTCTTCTATCTCGATATTTTAGGTCCCACCACTTTCAAGTTTTTTTTTGTTTTTTAAATCTTGTCCCACCCGCCTTGAGAGTACCCTAGATTACTTTTTTGTTCGCACTTCCAGTATTAATCTTAAATCCAGAATTGCTTCACTATACACCAGTTTTCATAAATCTATCGCCTAACACATTTTTCAATCATTATTTATATTCTTTTTGAATATAATCCCGTTCAGTAACTTTTAAGAGTATGTTGTTAGATTCAAAGTGCAGTAAATTTCGCATTTGTGAGCTTGTGCCTTCTTGTGGAGCGTAAAAATGATAATTTTATTTAAATCAATTATATCTACTCTGTGTTACAACTGTGTCTGATATCTGGATAATCTTTGCACTTCTTCTTTTCCCAGAGAATGTAGATGTCCTGCAAGAGTCATCAATTCCAAATGCCTTGTTTAGGTTGCATTCTCTAAAAAATCTTTGTCAAATTCTGTTCTGAACATCATCAATGTTTACATCGTCTCCTGTTTCAGCACACTGTTGCTGAAGTCATCCCCATCACGAAATTTCTCTAGGTATATCCTCCATCGGTATTTCTATCTTCTCATTTATTTATTTGTAATTGCTTAACGTCTCTTAACAACGAGGTCCTTAGAGACGGGAAAGGATAGGGGGGGGGGGGGGCCAAGGAATAGGAAGGAATTTGGCCATGGCCTTTGAAGGAAGCATCTCGGCATTTGCCTGGAGTGATTTGGGAAACCATGGAAAACCCAAATCTGGATGCCCGGACGGGGATTCAACCCACCGTCCTCCCGAATTCGAGGATCTATCTCCTCAACTTAAAAGACGTTTCTCATAAGCTCCTTCAAATATTAACACCTATTTTTTTCATTTATTTAGAATTTGTTTTGATGCCTCTATGGATCTCGTATGCTTTACCTATGACTATTCAGTTTTCTAATTCTTTGAAGTTTCTTGCAGCCATTATTCTTTTCCATTTGTTTATTTACTGAAATATCTATGCTATTTGTCGCTTAATTCCTAGCATTAATGTTTATCCTCTTCTGCTCCATAAACTTGAAAATATTTCCTGTGATCGACTCATCGAAGGCGTCCTGGCGGCTTCATTACGAATGCCTATAGCTTTAATTATCTCACTTCTTAGTGCATTCCACTCATCATCTGCTTAATTTATTTTAGAATTATTTCTCAGACCCACGTTTAAGATCTTGCGAACATTTCTTTGGTGTGAGATTTCTCCACTTTGTTTACTTGAAGTCTATTTTTGTTATGTTTCCATCACGAGTGGAGAAATAATGTTGCAGCAATAATACCAAATATAACGTATGTCACACAGAATGATCGCCTTTTCCATACAGTTTTTTCCTTTCAATGTAGTAAATAAATGTTAAACTGTAAGTTTTAACCGAAATCACAATAGTTGAGTATGTTTGTTATTCATCTAATAAGTTTGAAGTGGGATATAAGAAAATATTTATAGGTATAAATATAAACAAACTGCTAATGTTTGGTCGATGATTAAAAATGGCAAACTTTTAATAATTAAATGCGTTAATTCCAGTATCTGATCACTAAATAATAGAAATTACGAAAATATCAAAAAATGCCTAATTAATTCATTATAATAATTCTAAATCCACTTCTTTCTACCTAAATTTAGTATGTAGTTATCAGTCTTATTCTTAAACAGAAAAAAAAAAAATTGTTATGAGATGAGACAGATATCTGTTTGATAATTTATTATTGTCACACCAAAGAGGTTTAAATACTTTTTGCTTAAGAGCAATAATTCACTGGTTACTAGACTTGATTCAAGTGGGGAAATTTTTATTTAACACAATACGCTAGTAAACGTGTGGAGAATTTGTAAAATCTATTGCTGTTATTCTAGAAATAGACATGAGAGTTGATTTAAATTACCCCAACCTGTGAAAGGAGGTTAAAGAAAGTAGAACTTTGTCTGTTAGACACAAAAACTACAATGATTAACAGAATGGTGTGATGCTAATTTCATTCGTGAAAATTACTATCATGGTTGTGACTCCGGGATAGGTAGCAAAACATTTTTATGTTATATCCTGGAAACAAAGGAGAAGTATCGTATAGATACCAGTAAGTCCACTGGTACAGCTTCTTCAGATGCAAATCGTTTTAATATTTGTACAAAGGTGGGCCTACTAAAAATCTCTGACATCAAAGCATAATTTCAAATTTCAAGGCATAGATTGGGGGGATTCTGAAAACTTGTAGTGTTTTTGATGTTATTAAAACATTGCGACACAAAAGTGACAGTTATCAACCGCTATCAAACTTCATTATTTTGATCGCAAACAAAGTTATATTTCAAAAATAGAAATACTTGTTGCCGCACGTACACAACTATCGTTACTCGACCGTTACAGCTGATGGACAGATGTTGATTATCCCACCAGGGATGGGGAGGGACGAAACGAGACGTCTTCGGTTTCTCCGCAGTAAATACATTTAAAAAACTTATTATACGCATAAATGTTTATGCCTGTAATTATCTGTATACATATTGGAATAATTAAAATAAATAAAAGTGTTGCCCGCAGCGAGATTCTATCGTGTGACGACGGCCTTAAGAGCCAGAGAGCTTGCTGGCTGCACAACGCTTCCCTTGAAACCTTCCTAACATAGAAAGTATTTCAACACAATACAATATTTCAATGCCGATTTTATCGACAACGGCGAAGAAGCGAATGTTACTGCTTTTGCCACATTATACCTCTGGCCTTAAGTATTTATTACACGCAGTATGAACTGAGTCTGAATTTTACAATTGGCTGCTTCCCCTTGTAAGTAAATTGAAGATAGTGAATGAAGATAAATACAGCTGACTTTAATAGAAGGAAAAAGCATGATGCACTTTATTTAGTCACTGTTTAAGTATTTTAGTGTGGAACCAAAATTTCTAGGGAAAGGTACTGAGGCATTAAAATATTTTGGTTAGCTGCCAGAGCATCCGGCTATACCAATTTATAAAAAATTAACTGAATTTAATAAAATTCCGACTAATCAACGTCATCAAACTTCCAGATGAGTGAGAAAATTTGTAGTTAATTTATAAATGGGAAAGAAATTCATTTAGTGAGTTGCATTCCCATTTGCCTTCTATATTACGTGCTTGACTTTGTTAAATCGCTTCAAATGGGCCTGACTGCAATTCACTGAATTTTTGTACAGTATGTAAGGCTCAAATGAAAAAAGTGAGAGATACTGCGGCGCGCGTATATTGTGTGGAGAGTGCGCGCCCGTAGAAGTGGCGGCCATTAATTGTAGCCCTCAGTGCTGACAGGCAGAGCGTGGAACAATGTTGATAATCTTCTGATGAATCAAGGTTTCAGCGTGAAGCCAGGGCCCTCTTGCCTGACACATGAGCCTTCATTTCTCACCGTAATGCGAGCCGTTAGCTGTAGTGCATGTGGCCGCAATACCGACTCCGGGTCGCAGCGGGCTGTTTTCACGTGCTTGAGCCTTCGCTATCAGCTGAAGACACTCCTATACACTTCTCCTAGATGGGTTGTTGCAGTTTAGTACAATCTATTCGCCTATTTTCCTCACTTAGTGAGAGAGGAGTATATTTTCACACTCAAATTTCACGGAGAGATATTTCTATTCTACAACGTAATTACATTTTTCGAAATTAGAAGTAATTCTGTTAGCTGTAGCATGAAACCTTCGATATTGAATCCAAACCAAATATTATTTATAAGACACATAAATTTGATATTATTTTTGATGCCGTTCCATTTCTGACACCTTAAAGAGGAAAAAATAAAATAAAAATTTAAAAATATGGGTAGAACACCTAAATCATGACAGAACATTTAGAATTCAGAAACAGCCAAAAATATGCATAAAAAATTTGTGTACGTTTCCCAACTAACATTGGTATGATGTGTTCTTATACGAAATTAGCAAACAGTAATATTGCAACATTACATAATATTTGAATTATTGAAGGAACATATCATTCTATTAGGAATTAACAAACTCATTAAGCGTTAATTTAAAAATACATAATCTTTTACTGGTCATATTTAATATATAATAAATGCTTAAAACTTGAATTTTATTCTCATAGACTTTAAACGTAAGACGGTCCAATGATCTTTCAAAAGATTAATGCTATGTTTAACTAGAAAAGACAACAAAAGAGCAACCAACGTTAGGCTAGTAACAAGAGTCGCAGGCATTTTTATAAAACACAGTCTCCTTAACATGGCAGTGGGACGTCCATATTACTTGGAGGAAAGACTAACAAAATCAGTGTCAAAGTGGCGCCCAAGAGACTACCAGAGTCCAATGGAAGACCACCGGTCCTATGGGGAAGGACTTACGCAGGGTTGTTGGAGTTAAGTGGCAAAGAATGGCCCAAGATCTATCGACCTGGAGAACACAGCTCAAGTTGTGCCTGAACTGATGACTTTAGAAACCATATCGTGTATTGAATGAACTGATTGATAATAATAAGACTTTGCTACAGAGAATAGATGGACACGTAGAAGATTCCCAACAGAGTAGTGGCAGTAGTTCGACGATAGCGAATTTGAGTACAGGAAGCAGCTCGCTCCCAAATGTGATGCACAACATATCTTGAGGATAGTTTTATAATGGTATCTTAATAGAACACATCCTAAGCGGTGGTAAGGTTTTGAAATGAGCCGAGATTTATAATCACAAAACCACTGCATAGAGCGGTTATGCTATTTCGTGGTTTAGCAAACTGTTATATCATCAGAACATGGTCCATTCATAAGATATGGTGTGTTGATCAGCCTTTCTCTTGTATGATGCCTGTGTCGATCAGTTGTGCGACGATAGTGGACTAAAACCACTCCAGGAAAGTAGCCATCTTGATACTAAATTACTTGTGTAAATTTTAGAACCAAGCATAGTCGTATAAATAATTAATGTTTCACATTGTGTTTTTCTTTAAATAATAAGATTAAGTCGATGGTTTTAGGAGTGTGAAATTTGGCATAGGTAAAGCATATATGGAGAAGAAGCTAAAACTTATTGTTTTACAAATACATTAAATATAATAAAATAGAACATTCATTTACTTTCAATTGCATTTTAGTAACAACAATGCTTAGCGATTCTACGAACGTCTGTGGTCATTGTTTCAGCAATAAAAAAAAAATACCAAGCATAGTTAGTACATATGTTACAGTTATATTAAATAAAAAATAAACTGGGCGCGTGTGTGTACGTGAAATTATCTGACATGTATTCGCAGCATTAACAAACTCTGCGGTCTTTGGTCAAACAAAACAGTCCCACAGACTAATCTTTGAACTTATAAAAGAAACATTTCTAAAAGGAATATCTATATATATAAAGATGAATGTATGTTTGTCTGTTTGTTGTTTGTTATTCATACAAATACACAGTTTCCATCCGATCTTGATGAAACTTTGCACACATATCCTTTGAAACAAGGAGAAAAATACTGTCTACATTTGGTTGAAAAATTATCTGTATAAATAATATATGTTGCCTTATAATTTCGAAAAATTGCTGAACGGCTATAGACAGACGCGTTGGATATGGAGGTCTCTGTACTGTTTTTTCCGTGTAGCGGTCAGGTAGATCAGTGGTTAAAGCGTTTGCTTACTAATGATTAGGTCGTGGTCTTCGGTTCAGATCTCCGTGGTTTTTTAAAAATTGTTTTTGATCGTAAGAGTCACGCCTGCGGATTGAATGTTAAACTGTAGATATCACAAAATTTGGGGTGCAATGCGAGGCAAATTGCAGTTAGTCTTGCAACGCTGTAGGTGTACACTTTTTTATGTTATATTGACCCCTCAGGGGTGATTCGCAGTCAGTGTGTGTATGACCTGCAGTAATAATACTATAAATGCGGAAGCAAGTCTTTTGTTACGTTTTCACAACTAAATTTTTATACCGATATTGACGGAATTTGACAAAAAATCTGTAGGGAGGACACGGGCATTTTTTTCGGTATGATTAACAGTTGTAGTCACGAAATTTGGAGAACTTATCGAATGGTGACAGAGAGACGGATGTGTGTGTTAGTCTGTAATGTTACGTCGCTTGCTAAAGCTATGCTTCTCACGCATTATGTTAGTGTATAATTTGTTAATATATTTCGTTTAGGTAAAAAAACATATTATTTAGTATAGATGTCGATTTTCTCTGTCCTATTACTTTGTGTCTGCTTAAATGTTTCTGGCACCAGTTTATTTTGCCTTCTTTTTTGACATGCCTTGCGGGCGTAAAATGGCCTAAGTTGTAGCTCTAGCAAAGCACGAGCAATTAAAGTTATTAGAACCCAAGAATCGTATGCTCATACTGAAGAAAGAAGAAAATACCAAGCTAAAATAAAGCTGACCTTAGTTAACACCCCCTCCCCCTCCCTCATCCCCCCACCTTCGTTTGTTTTATTGTTTTTAAGTATGTTGGAAATTGATTCTCTTCAAGAGACAGGTTCGATGGTAGACTGATATAGTGATGCCTTTCCGGTCATATTATGCCTAGTCGGTGTTGTTTGGGACCAATCCTTCACTACCAACCATTTTCTATATTCAATTCTGGCAAAGAAATTCTTAATCCACGCGTACGAAGTCGCGGGTATTGCTAGTTTTATATATTACAGAGAATCCGACAGCCTAACGGATTATTTGAATTGACTTTGGTCTTACCTAAGGTTTCTGCGAAAAAGTAAGAGTAAATTTTATTATTAAAAGGTTAAAATTTAAATGCGCACTAAATTCCATTACAAGAAATTTTAATAGTTTCGAATTTACGATAAAGGTTTTGCAATGCATAACATCACGAATCAGAAGTCAATTTAGGTGAAAGGACTACATTCACATCATGTTATGATAAGGATAAAGCAGCATTACAGGCTCAAAGTCAAATTGAACAATTTAAATCATTGTATTCAAATGAACCGTCCTTAAAAAAAAGTCAAAAAATAAATATTTTTTAAATATTCGTAAATACAATTCATCGTTTGCTATGATTAGCTCAGAAGCTAAAATTTCGGATACAGTAACGCGTGAGGTGTATCACTTTTATTTTATAGGGAAGTAAGGCAAACTAGTACAAGCTAATGACGTAATTGTACACGGTCGCAGCCAACGACGTCATTGTATACAGTATATGATATATATTTGCTCCCAGCAAACGCAATAGAACAAATTAAAAAAAAAGGTATGCAATGATTATTCCTCTTTTACAAAAGAAACTAAATAACTTAATGAATTACGATCGAATTTCACTATTATGAATAAATACAATTTTGTTCCATAATTTATTTTCTATATTTTAATTGTGTCACATTATATCTATTATTACCTAGCAATAGAGATCAGAAACTTAATATAGTCAAGCTTAAGAAAACAAGTATCATTTACTCTGTAATTACAGTTACACGTGTTTTGTCCAGGTTTTCTTGATATTAAATATCGACATGTAACTATGGAGCCGTTTACATTATTTCCCTTTTTCCCTGCAAGACATAGCAGTCGCACTGAAATTCAAATTAAATTTTAATTCCTAACAATGAAACCTCTAGAAATTACACTACATTTCCTTTAATAGAAAATGATGATACTCTTTTCTGAAGGTATATAAATGTAGTTTATATGAATGTTGTTTTCACGCGTCCTGTGTCAGTAACAGGAGTTGTCTTTTATTTGCCTCCACTGCCAGTGCTTGTTCAGAACTAATAATAACCAAAAATGAATTCTCAATAACGCGAGAAGACCAGCATTTTCGTTTGGCAGTATGAGAATGTCAAACAAGCGAAACGTGAAGTTGAGAGAGCCGCCTACTGCCGTGGCGGAGTCTCTCTGCGTAATAAGCTCTCTGGCGCGCGAACCTGCTTCTCGAACAAACAAGCAGCCTCGCCCGCCCCGCCACGGCCGCGCCGCGCCGGCAGACTGCTCGGCTAAAAACGAGGCTCTGCTAAGTGAATCTCGTCTGCCGGCCGACGTAACGAGCCACACATTATGTTTAACACGTCGTGCGTCGCCCTCGTGCATACCCCCGCGTCCCTTTGTCTGCAAATCTGCAACGACGCATGTTCATTGGCAGCGGTGGCAAACTATACTCCCTTTCTGTAGCAGCAACTCCATTATCTTTCATCCGACATTCTTTCGGATGTGTAATTTGTGAATTATACTCTGCTGCAACTGTTCTCGCTCATTCTCTACAAAATTTCTCTTTGTCAACAATTTTATTTTAAGCGAACTTCTTTCATATCTTCTATCGTAATTGTAATCAGATCAGAATACATCAGGTGCTGAGCTAAATAATTATCTTAATATCATCAATGCTAGAAACTCTAAGGATATGTAGCGGAAATCAGTAGAAGAGTTAGGTATTAAGGTGAGTGGACTTAATAATAACTACCCAAAATTAGCAAAAAGAAAAAATAGAAGGGTCGGAAACTAGGCCATCAAACTCACCACATAGGATGTGATGCAGTAGGTGAAAAATGTGACCCGCAACGCTGAGTCTGGCTGACGCTGCAATGTCTCCCACTATCAGCAATGATGTGCACAACATTTTCGCTGCATCTACGTGTTACGGGAAATAATGCTTGTTGCTGCCTCTAGAGCGAAAACACGTATCGCGCGTCATTTGTCGCTGAGTGTATTGTTATGCGCAACTTGCCGTGTGCAACTGAAGTTGAGATGGCGTGTTGAGAGACACTTCAAACAGAGATTACAAAATAAAACAAAAATTTAAAAAATTACGCGTCGAAGGATACTGACAAAGTGCTGGTATTAATAATAATATCCAAAATGAATAATCTGCGCTCACAATTTATTCCTGAAAAGAAGAAACATCTTCGAAATCCACTGGTATCTGACGAGATAATGTGAAGTCCAATGCATGGTTTGCATCTAAGGTATTGAAATTTTCCTTAAAGGTGCGACAAATTACGGTGGGATAGACACATTGAAGACACAAGTAAGTCACATTTAACCATTTTATTTCTAAATTTTACTTCTCCAAATTCTGTTTTTTTTTTTTTTTCTTGTGAATTAAGCCTCGTCGACGTTGGGTTCATCAGTGGCGGGAAGGATGGAGGCTAAGGAAGGGGAAGGAATTCAGCCATGGCCTTTTGAAGGAATCATCCCGAAATTCTCCTTGAATAATTTGGAGGAACCATAGAAAACAAAAATCACGCGCTGTAATTCGAACCCACATCCTTCCGAATGTGAGGCCCGAACTTTAAAATTGTTATAGCCTAGGGCAAATCATGTTTTATATAACATGCTTACGTCAAAAATTATTCTACCAGGGAGCACTTAACCGCTCACTCATGAAATTCTCAGTGTAACTGCTTCTTATTTCCATAGCATATTGAGAGTAGCGTCTTCCTCCCGCATCTAAATTCAATATATTTCCGTTGTGGTACGTTATACAGGATGCACCACATTCCCTTTCTTTTACGTTCCGCTAAATTACTTGATATAAGAATGTAGACAGCACTAATCAACGCAAACTCCTCGGGCAACATTTCTACAAGAACTGACTGATGTAAGAAATAAGTTGTACAATGGATCTGACGATGGTGGCAGAGCAAGAAGCCGAAAGCTTGTCTTTCGATAATATTATCCGGCGGAGAACCCACGAAGACTTTATATCTCTGACTAATGTGTCATGCAAAATGTTCCGCGATAAAGTCCTCAGGAATTATGTGACGTGCCGTGCGACCATTCGTGCAACATTCGCTCCATTTTGGTTTGTCGAAAAGTTAAAGCATTAAGAAATTCTGAAACAAGGTTTGAAGGAGTCTTGGGAGAACACTTCGCAACGTCAAAGGATACTTCCCGTCAATTTTGAATTACGTCAGAGATCTCGTAATGCTTTGAATGACATTTTATGCGGCATTGTACATTGGCCCAAATGATTAGTTTGCACTATTTTAAAGTTTACTTCGTCTAGATTCTCTTGGTACATTACAAAATGGAAATTCTTGTTACGCAACATTTAATTGCAGTTCCAAAGCAGAATGAGCAGTTCGTCGACCTTGCATTAATTTGCAGCAATGCCAGATGATGGCAATAAATGCACGCATTTCAGTCAGTAGCTTGTTCAGGATCACTTGGCCGCAACTCAGTTTGCATGGATTATTTGGGAGCTGAGATAATGACTCCTTTCTCCGCAATGTCCTGTAAGGCTTTTAAGGACTTAGACCATGGATGCATGGAATGAGAGAGGGGTTGTATTCATTGTAATATTTCAATTGTTCATCTTTGAGAATTTGTCTCGGTAGGGTAATGAATTTTAAATTGCAACAGGTGACAAACATTAATTTATAAGCCTATTATTTGTTGTTGCATATATTATAACAGCTGTCTACTGCTTTCCGTATATTTCTTGCACCCAAATAAAATACTGTTTGTGTTTCCCTCACTGTTTCCGATGCATTCACATCTTAAATAATTAGTTAATCCGATTCGGTGGATTTTTTTTTTTTTTTTTATGGAAACGGCCATGACTGAATTTAACTTACAACATTTGATAGAAGCTCTTCATTTTTATGCCAGTGTTATATATATATATATATCAAGGGGTGAAGATGGTGATAATGGCTCCTTTTCTATCAGTCTTTATTCCATGTTTCCCAGATGTCTTTCTTCTCTAGAATCACAAGGTGCGACGGCCGAATATGAGGTTCAGCTGCTAACCTGTTGTCGGATTCCAGAGCCTTCGCTATAGCCAGAATTTCTGCCGTGAAAATGAAAGCATCTTACTTAATTTGCAGCCACCACTCTGTTTTATGTTGGCATTTAGTAGAATGAATATACTATCGATATTCGTGAAACACCACTGGAGATGGTCTAGCATCAAAGTGCATTTTTTTCAACTATGGATGCGTTTAAAGACAATTAATTATCTTTCGCATAACTTCTTCGATGTAGGCTACATCCTTTAAAAATCGGTTAATTTTTTTCAATTTTATTATTATTGTTTGTTTTATGCCGATACCTTATTCTTTCTTAACACCATCAATCGATGACGCACCTATTCGATTGAAATAACGGTGGTGTGCAGTAAAGTAGAAGCTTTCACTGCTGAAACTTGTTGGGGTACACTCTATAGATTATAACTATTTATTTTATGGTACGTAGAAATATCGTTAACTTTATCCCGGGTACGAGTATACCAATATTTCGATTACGTTTTTCAGGTAGTTAGAATATTAGAGAAGAAAAAATTGAGATGCTGTGAATGAAATAGCAGTAAAAATCATTTTAAAAAAATATTTCCATTGAAATGGTAGCTGTCTCTTACTGTTAATGAGTCTTTTAGCAACCCTGTGCTTCGTATTATAAAAGTTTGTTTCAGTGATATGGGATCTAATACATGGCTGATATTCTTCCATTGCTTGACAACAGGTCTACTGAATGACCTCACTGAAGATTAGCCGAAATAACAAAGTTATAATAAAAATGGCAGTTTTGATTAAACTGGTTTGTTTTAGTACATATGTAATCAATAATCACTCTATGTGTGGAGCACAGCACTTTACGGTAGTGAAACATGGACTTTAGGAATACCGGAAAGAACGAAACTTGAAGCTACAGAAGAATGCTGAAAATTAAGTGGACAGACAAAGTAAGAAATGAACGAGGTTTGGGAATGATGGGTGAGAAAAGAAGTTTATGGAAGAGCTTACAGGAAGAAGACAGGCTGATAGGTCATATTTTGAGACATGCTGGATTGGTTAATTTGTTAGTGTAGGGAACAGTCGAAGGTAAGAACTTTAGAGGTAGACAGAGATTAGAATATATGAAGCAGATAATTGAGGACGTGGGTTGTAAGGGGTATGTAGGAATGAAGAGGCTAGCACAGGATAGGAAGGGATGGAGGATTGCATCAAACCATCTAAAGACTGACGGACAGCAAAATA
>JARYHS010013630.1:275424993-275578959 GCA_031002005.1 Vandiemenella viatica
CCACCAAACTACTTATCTTTCAAAGTAAAAAAGCTAGAGGATAAATAAGAAGGTTCATAATAAATACTGCACATGACGGCAATATGTACGAATATTTTTACATTAAAGTATTTAAGAAATAAATATTCTTAATTCCACACTAGGTTCGTAGATAAACGAGATAATATCATGCACAGCTTCGGTTACCGTAATACCTAAGTTAAATATATATTTCATCAGAGCTTGTCGAAATACATTAGTATGTTATTATTATTAGACAGTTATGAACATTATAAGGCTCTCACTTACACTAGCATGTCGAAACACGCTGTTCATATATATCTAACACGAATCATATAATAACGTAAAAGTCTCTTTTAAACTCACACTTCCTTTATTCGAACTTTTCATAAAATAAATCTCCACTTGACAATCTATCGAAGATTAATCTGTCCTCTTGTATAATGCAAATAGTTTTAAAACACAACCGGGATATCTCAAACAATTCCACAATTCCTTAAATCGACTCATAATCAGTATTTGGCTTAATTTTGTAACGTGACGACGCGTCTGTCACCAAGTTCTAATGTGCATTTTTTTAATTATATAAATCATAATGTTAGAGTAATTTACATAAATCTTGGGCGACCACCTAAATAGATTTTTGATGTAATTTCCTAAGTACGCAAGATTCCAAGTGAGGACTGTAATGCAATGGTGAACATTCAGTGTACCTTGTTAAAGCGAATATTAAAGAATTATTGAGCTGGGTAGCTTGAAGCTAATCGTGGTCTTCCCGATCCACGGAGGCAGGAAGTCAGGGACAAAGGGTTTTGCCAGCTTTCACCGTGGGATGGGAAGCCCACAACAGGCCATTGCCCCGGTTCGAAAAACCCACCACCCCAATACTCTCGCACCCCGGTGAACTTAGCCGAATATGTCCGACCTCTGTGATATTCGCGGGGCAAATAAGATATCGGGGATATCACGTGACATTAGGTGAAGATCCAATCCAAATGAGCATATAACTTAAAATCCTGGGAATTTCTGTTATATGTGATCTTCGAGACTGCAAGAGGGTGGAACCAGAAGTTTACCTCGGAGACCGAAGAGCGACGAGCTGGACATTCGATTCTATGCGAGTGGTAGACTCGGAAAGTTGGCTTCTCTCGCCAACTGCCGCTGTACGACTCCTGGCTGCCGGCTTGCTGGAGCAGGCTTATCACGGCGACACCGCCAGTAATGCGATGATGCGCATTAACAGACAGGACGTGTCTGTAGCCACCTTGTGAGACAGTCTCACATACGGTGGGTCATCTCTGAACACCGCAGACATCAGACGCAGAACTACGATGGTAACTTATTACGACCAAGCCATCTGATTGTGCATTCCGTGAAACTGAACCCTTAAGCGACTTTGAGAGGATAGATCCATGTTCTAACTTTGTAATTGAAAACTCCTCTGAGCTAGTGGCATAATTTGCCAGAACTTGTTATTTTCGAATGATATATTGTTCATTCGTGGCCCCAATGATTTTCTTTTAACTGAAAAGTCACAGTATTATGATACCTTTGTCTGAGGTCGTCATAACTTGTATTTTTCATTGTTTCCAATTGTCATTATTTCTTGCATTTTAATTCTGAGATGGATTTAAAAGTAAATATGCAATTGTTTGCTTGCTCATGACGGCTAATTGTACCTCTGAGCGTTGCTTTTATGATTTTGCCAATTTGTATTAATGTTAACGGTAATTCGCTCAGACTTGTAATCGCCAATGATAAGAAAATAAATGTCATGTTGTGACAATTTTTCCTATATTCCAACTAACATCGAGATTCTTGTAAAATTAATAATTTTTCACTCCTTCATAAAAATTAAAATTAAAAATCCCCTTTATTAATCATAAAGGTATGAAAGATAATTATAACTACAATTTGCAGTATTAAAATATTCCGCACGAGTTCAACTTTCTTGCTGTTGACAAATCGTCATTATTATTTAAGATTTATTAACATTTATTATTTAAAATTTTTCCTTTTTTTTAAAAAAAAAAAGAAAAAAAAAGAGAGATAAAGATTGCTTTAGCCAGCAACATCTTAGATTATTCCTCCGTGCTTTTATTTTTCCAGATGTACTTGTATTAACAATGAAATTAGTTTCCTTTTCTCCAATCTAAAGTACCTAAACATATTTATTATAAAGTTAGTACTATTCAAATTAGCCTTATTGATGCTTGTAGTTTGACAAAGACTCTTCGACGCTGTAAGATTCTAGAGTCAGCAAGCTTACAGTGAAATTTTGGGGAATAAAGATTGATTTATCTATTCAGGAGTAATTGAAGCTGCATCGACCTTAGATGGGAGTAAACGTGAAAACAAGTTCACGTTCGCGAAACCTATCAATCTGCACAAAGCTGTCGACAAATGCGGGATTGAACAAATTCATTAAGAAAGTGATTATTTCTGGAAAATAATACCGATATAAGTATCATTACGTATACATAAATAAATAAATTTATTACTATACAAAACCTTTAAACTCGTCGGTCTTATTTTGTTAATAGTTCTGTCCAAAATGAAACGGCAGTGATGCATTCGAGAAAAATATTATACAGCAGCCCCGGCAACGAGGTGGCAAGTTAAGAATTTAAAAAAAAAAATAGTTTTAACGCTTTGTCGACGTCGAGATCAATAAAGGCGGAAAAGTACTGAGAGGAAGGAACGGGAAAGAATTAAGCGGCATTTTCCTGGTAAATTATGGAAACCCGAAATCTGAATGGCCACCTGCAGATTCGAACTCACGCTATCCCAAATATGAGGTCAGAGCGCTAACCGCTTTCAACTTCATGAGGTCGCTTTCTGGAGTGCGGTTTGAAGGATGCGTGGCTTTCACTAAACACTGTGTTCTCTTCTTATAACCTTACTGCATCTGCGGCAGTTAAAAACTTGACGTAATATTTATCGATACATAATGTAAAACACATCGTCGCTGATCATTACAAACGGATTTTTCCCCCCTTCTGATTTCTACTAACTAATTTATTATATCTACGCTTTCAGCAAACAATGTACCAAACCATCATGGAATACCCTTTCAGAAATTACAGCGTAACTATCCATGCCCAGCGTGGTGGGAGAGCGGTAACGCTCTGGCCTCGCATTCTGGAGGACGCGGGCTCAAATCCCCGTCCTGGATTCAAGACGTCCGTTTTCATGTTTTACCCAAACCACACCAGGCGAATTTTGAGATGGTTCCTTCAAAATATCGCCCAATTCTTTACTGTTACTTGCCCGTACTCGTTTCCCGCCACTAATGATGACGAAGTCGACGAGGTGTAAAGTCACAAGAAAAGAACAATGAAAGGAAATATCCATAAAACTACTGTAGACTGATTTGACGGAACCCTTCGTATGTTGCGTTAACCTCACCATCTCAACAAACCCCTTGCACCCAAGTCCTCAATATCTGCTTCATATATTCTAATCTCTGTCTTTCTCTGCAGTTCTTACTTTCGCTATTCCCTCCACTAACAATCAACCAATCCCGCATGTCTCAGAATACGAACCATCCTGTCTCTTCTTTCTGTTAGACTATTGCACATCGTACGCGTTTCACCTCTCATCGAGGAATCATCAGCGCCGAACCTGCGTTACAGTTTTTATATACAGTGTTATCTACATTTTATCCTATTATTGCGTTTATGAGATATTTTTATAGCTAATAGTTATTTACTATTACATTAGTTAATTTGGTAAATAGTAAGTGAAACGCGTACAACGCAACAATACATAAACTAAAAAGTTGCATTGGCGTTATCTTTCAACTGGTAATTAATTAAGCAACTGTGGAAACATGGCCGATAACAACATTGCATTCATACATCTTTTTAATTTCTCGAAAATTTTGTTTGATCTGCTTTTATGTCACATCCACTTTACCTGCTTCATCGTACTTTTCTTGCAGACATTTACTGTGCTTTTTTTGTATTTCCTGTTTATCCCGAAAACGTTCTGTATTGTTCTCTTCCTGCTTAATTCTAAGCATTTTTGTGCCTTCTCCTCTGAACCATCAATTTCAAAAATAAATAAATAAAAATATATATGTGATGCAAGATATCCGGGCGGATGGTGCTCTTTAATATCATTGATTATTTATCTCTTCACATCATTCCATTCGTCTTCAGCTTAAGTCCTTTTAGAGTTATTTCTTAAACCCAAGTCTATCTTCTCTGGAATTTTTTTCTCTCGTGTTAGATTGTCTCAGTTTGTTCATCTCCAGTCTGTTCTGCTTGTACTGCTTCTATATTCTGTGGAATTTATATTAATCTACTGCTATTCTGGTACTTTGCTAGATAATTAAGTTTGTAACTCTGGATGTTGTTATTTACCTTTACCTGCTATATTATGAATAAAGTAAACGTGAGCCTGAGATATTGGGTTGAGTCCGCACGTTGCGCCGTGTCGTGTTGGTGGTCTGGTGCAGCTGTTCCTAGAAGGCGGCGCCCCACGAAGATCGTGGCGCGGCGAGTGGCACGTACCTCAACACCGCCGCCGCTGCTTTAGTTTATTACGCGCAGTCGACCAGCGCTAATCTGCCGAGGAACTACGTGGATTTAACTCCTTTTTTATCACCACCTCTGTTTAGGAATAAAGCTGCCCGAGGAGCTACTTAACACAGCTTGTCAAAACTAAACGACTGCAACTGGAAGGCTGTCTGGTCTTGCCACGAATTACGATCCAGTAAGCCGTGAAGTAGAACAGCATTATTGTGCCAGGCTGCTACAAAATTGTGTAAATTTTTGGAGTGAAACTTCCTTGGGCACAGTGGTGAATTTTTTTTTACGTTACTCGTTAAGTGCGCATGCGCCGCAACCTTCTGTGCTTGCGTTCTTAACGTTCTGCGCATGCGCTCTTAACTATATTTTGAGCTAGTAGCTACGATCGTGTACTAAGCTCATGTTGCACAGTGGATCATGTTAAACGTGATACACGTAT
Organism: Vandiemenella viatica; assembly: GCA_031002005.1. NCBI lineage: Eukaryota > Metazoa > Arthropoda > Insecta > Orthoptera > Morabidae > Vandiemenella > Vandiemenella viatica. Next base: position 275,429,968 of record JARYHS010013630.1, read on the forward strand.
TTTCTCTTATAGTTACTATAAATATTTTAATGCAAAAACAGATGATACAAATTCACCAAATACAATGGAAATTAATAATAACAACAATAAACCTTAATATAAATTAAGATTAATAATAATAATCATCGACACTCAAAATCTGGTCACAAAATATGGACATATTGAGAGAGTCCCATATTTCAAGTATCTGTGAGAAATCATTGAACCCACAGGAGGAGAGAAAACAGAATAGAAAGTTCGCATGCATAAACTTAGGAGAGCCTACGGTAGAACCTACAACATGTATAATAAAAATGTTTGTCCGTATACACAAAAGTCAGATATTGCAACACAGTTAACAAACCTGAAGCCCTGTACGCCAGCGAAACTTTAGCACTACACAGGAAAGGTGACCTAGAAAGCATTTTGAAAGAAGAACGCAAACTTATAAGAAAGATTCTTGGCCCAGAAAAAACAAATGACGGATATAGACTTAAATCTCGAAAGACAACAGAAACACTGTCAAACCTCGTGGCAGACATCAGGAAACGAAGATTAAGATTTTATGGACATATGCACAGACTTCCAGCAACAAGACTGATTCATAAAATTGTGACGTACATAGAACAGATAAAAACCACGCCCTGGGTACAGAAGATCAAAAAAGACATGGAAAAGTCCACATATTCTCATCAGAAATCGTAGGCAGACAAACATACATAGAAAAATTAGCAAATGGGAAGTACCGCCAGAGAATGAAGTCATTAAGAGACCGGGGACGAAGTGGACTGATGAAAGGAAGAGAATCCACGGAGAAAAAAATGAAAACTATATGGAAACTCAGAAAACTGAATCGTTAAGGCTTTGCGTTATCCGACAGGGTCCAATTGCAGATAATAATAATACTAATAATCATCGACATGCTATTTGTAAATGTCTATATACGAAAGTGACTCAAAAAGTAAGTTACTCTTCCAAGTTAAGGCTATTTATTAAACCACCTACACATAGGCAATACGTCTATGAAAACATACAATGTAAGTTCACTTTTCCACATAGTCCCAAGAGACTGCAAAATTTCTCGCAACGGTTAACCAGCTTTTCGATGGGAAACCTCTTTTAAGCTCAGAAGACAGAGCTAACCGATGGAAGGAATACATTGAGAAACTGTATGATGGGGACGACTTGAACAATGGTGTATTGGAAAAGGAAGGCGGATGTCGACCATTATGACTTAGGAGATCATGTTTTGAGGACAGAATTTAATAAAGCTCTGAATGACTTGAAAGCAAATAAGGCAGTTGGTATTGATGAGATCCCTGCCGAACTTCTTAAATCTCTAGGAGAGGAACGAATCGAAAGATTATTCAGCTGATATCAAAAAGTTATGAAACAGGAGAAATTCCAACTGATTTTAACAAAAATATCATCTTCACACTTCCAAAGAAAGCACAAGCCGACAAATGTGAGAATTACCACACCATTAGTCTAACATCGCATGCTTCAAAATTACTGAGCAGAATAATATATAGAAGGATGGAAAGGGTAGTAGAAGAGATAGTAGGTGAAGATCAGTTTGGGTTTAGGAAAAATCGCGGTACAAGGGAAGCAATTCTGTCTTTAAGATTAATACTTGAAGGACGGATCAAGAAAAATAAAGATAGTTTTATGGCATTTGTTGATTTAGAAAACGCTTTTGATAAAGTTAGGTGGAACATGATGTTCAAAATTTTAAAGAAGTCATGTCTAAAGTATCGAGATAGAAGAATATTCTATAAACTATATAAGAATCAAGTGGCTGTAATAAAAGTAGAGAATCACGAGAGACATGTATCAGTTAAAAAGGGTGTGAGACAAAGTTGTAGTCTATCCCGTTAATATTCAACTTGTATGTAGAAGAAGCAACGAAGAAAGTCAAAGAAAATTTCCATGCGGCATATGTTTTCGGGGAGAAAAAATCAGAATGCTACGATTTGCTGATGACATTGTCTTGTTAGCAGAGAGGGCTGAGGATATTGAGAAGTTATTGAATGGCATGAACAAAATACTAAAGTAAGATTTTGGACTGAATATAAATCAAAGTAAGGCAAAAGTGATGAAATGTAGCAGAAATGATACAAATAGTAGCAGATTAAATATAAAATAGGATCGGATGCTATAGGAGAAGTGAGTGAGTTCTGTTACTTGGGAAGCAAAATTACAACCGATGGCCGAAGTAGGAAAGATGTTATAAGCAGAATAGCACTAGCTAAAAGAGCATTCATGAAATAGAGAAACCTTTTAGTTTCAAGTATTGATCTAGGAATTAGAAAGAACTTTTTAAAACTCTATGTGTGGAGCACAGCACTTTACGGTAGCGAAACATGGACTTTAGTAATACCGGAAAGAAAGAAACTTGAAGCATTTGAATGCTACAGAAGAATGCTAAAAATTAGGTGGACAGACAAAGTAAGAAATGAACGAGTTTTGGAAATGATGGGTGAGAAAAGAAGTTTATGGAAGAAGCTTACAGGAAGAAGAGACAGGCTGGTAGGTCATACTTTGAGACATGCTGGATTGGTTAATTTGTTAGTGGAGGGAACAGTCGAAGGTAGGAACTGTAGAGGTAGACAGAGATTAGAATATATGAAGCAGATATGTGAGGACGTGGGTTGTAAGGGGTATGTAGAAATGAAGAGGCTAGCACAGGATAGGAAGGGATGGAGGATTGCATCAAACCAGTCTAATGACTGACGACATGAAAAAAAAAAAGAAAAAAGAAAAAAAAAAAAATTAAAGCGTTAATAAATTAAATAATAAACGTCTATTAATTAAATTAATAAATCAATTTTAATGTTAAATGTTAAAAATTAACAGTTAACAATATTTTTATTCACAAAATGGCATTATTTTTTTTTTAGAATAACTTTAAAATGTTCAGTTTAGGTCATATTATGTGCCTTACAATTCATCACATCAGTTTAAAAACATGGTATGCATAGTGGCGATATCACCAGAGATTTTTATATTTCTTTTTTGTATTCTTAATAAACGTCTATAACATTAACAGAAAGCATTCTATATCACAAGGTGAAGTGAATATACTCTGCAAAGTGTATATTAGGCCAAGAACATGATATCGCCACTGCACAAACACAAGACTTGGCATATTTTTACAAGAATTGTTTTTGTGGGATTCATTATTATGTCTCCTCATTCCTTCATTGATCTTGTAGTTTATTCATTATTATTAAAAGAATCTACTCACCAAGACGTAAACTGTCAAGAATTTCAGTTTTGCTTTAAGTGCGTAACGACTTTTTTAGAGTGGAAATTATTATTTTTATGTAAGAAAGGAGAGTTTCTCGGACTATAATTACCATAAAGTCCTCAAGGCATTTATAGCCAAACTGCGTTGTAAAAAACACGAAATTTACGCGTGAGGAAGACGGCGGAAGCAGCCGTCGAAGTAATGGTAATTTTACAACACAATTCGGCGATACAGCCGTGAAGACTTCATTGTATCTTTTTTTGCCTTTCGTAGAAATAATAATTAGGAGTTGAAAGGACACATCCTATACCCTCAAAAATAATGTATTGTGGCGATTGACCAAATCATCCCAAGAGGGACTAATCGAGAGACAGAGTGGCACATGTAACAAGGCGGCATTCGTCAAAGACACGTGTTTCAAACACTTTGAGGCGGCGGCCAAAACTACAATAAAGGATATTCAATTGCCTTTTGATAGCTGCTAAATAAATAAGTATGCGATGGTTAAAATTACGATAACATTAGTTACGTATCAAAGAATAATAAGATTTTCAGCCGCGAACACAGAAATTAAAAAATTACTTTTAACTGAAAATGGGAATAATGAAACCGTGACTAATAAGCTTTAACTGTGTAGTTCCTATAAAGTACGCGATACGTAAAAAAACTTATAGTTAGAAAATCGTACTAAATATTGCAACATAACTCAAATTATAGAAATTTGTAGCCTACTCAAAACAAAGTAAGTTTTAATGAATACGTAAAATTGGATCTATTTACTTACGAATGACGAAGGTTAACAAAAACAAACGTTTGTTCACACGAGTCAAATGCCAGCTGCAAGGTAATAGGTAAACAGTGCAGCACATCTGATATAGACCGAGTGGGGCAGAGAGTTACGCAGTATGACAAGCGTTTTACGCCCTATTTTGCGGATTCCGGATCCGCTTAATTTTGTGCGGGATCCGCCACATTGTCTAGTGATGCGGGATCCCGCGGGATTGCGGGATCCTGCATAGCTTTGCTTGCAATCCCTATCGCCGCCGCTGGATTAGTCCACGTGGTCGTCCTCGGGAATCCTTATTATCACACCAACGGAAGTCTGTAGAGCCAATGATACCTCGAGGGTCTTCCTTCGACCTTCCGATACGTCCAGTCATGAAACATTATTGTAAATAAAATAGTAATTTCAAATAAACAATTCTGTTATTGGATAGACACACACACACATCCTTTTTAGACCACGCCTCTGCATCCAATTTTTTCATGATTAGGTGAAACCTCCCTTCCCTGTCGTCATTTCAAAGAATTTCGTATATCAAGCTACTCTGTTTAACAGATATTCTGTCCTTGTCTCGTGAGTTTACGTGCGAAAAGACTTATCTGGGGCATTATATCGAGACACGTGTCGATTCGCTTCGGTGACTTCTATCTTGTTACCGTAACTCCACGTAATTTTTAAAATGTAACGAAGCCAGAATATCCATGGTGGATGTTGAAGAGACACAAATTTCTTAGGGAAACAACTCTATTGAAGGTTTCACTGGCTGACAGGTAACGGGATCTGCTACCCTCTCGGGCTGTTCTTAGCGGAACGACATCAAGCGGATTTACCTTTTCTGAAGCCGGGCTGCTTGACCATCTGACCCTAGAACACAAATCTAAAATATCTTGAGTCTCTCTCCATTTCTGGTTTCTCATAAAAACGCTACAAAATCAACGCATCATTAGAGTTACCTATCTACAAGATTTTCTTTCCTTAGCCGATAATACATTGATCACTCGTCTACGTTAACCATTTTAACAGAGGGACACAGAGCGTGGTGGGTGAGTGGTTAACGCTCTGGCCTCGCATTCGGGAGGACGGCGGTTCGAATCCCTGTCCGGGCATCCAGATTTGGGTTTTCCATGGTTTCCCCAAATCACTGCAGGCGAATGCCGGGATGCTTCCTTCAAAAGGCTATGGCCGAATTTCTTCAATTTCCTTGTCCCCAGTCCATCCCACCTCTAATGACCTCGAAGTCGACGAGGCGTAAACAATAAGTAAAAAAAAAAAAAAAAAAAAAAAAAAAAAAAAAAAAAAAAAAAGTTGACAAACTGCTCCCTCGTTGTCCTCCACATTCAATGAGCATCTGACGTCAGCAAGTGATAAGTCTCATCCCTTCCGTTGACTTTACATTTTTTTTGTCGTTAGATTTTTGAAGATGATTGCCGAAGGCGCACTTCTGTAATCATAGGATGATTTCAGCCATCAGCCACTTCTTCAAGCATCTCAGTACTGCCATTGCACCATTTTCTTGATTCCAAACGTTTTGCAGATTGATTACTACAATGAACCCAAAAAATCACAAATATGTTTACAAGCCAACACACGAGCTTTATGTTTCCGGTGGAATAATGGCCTAATATGATATACGGATCACCTGAGTTGTAAACTTGTCACTTTGTAATTTATTTTTATGGAAATAAATACTCTAATGAACACAAGCTGGTACAATGGTAAAATATATAATATCTATTCTATTCTACCTATATGAATGACACAAAACATTGACCGCTACAATTAGGAATCTTTTTCAATTGGTCACTGAACAGTGGTATATAAGTTTACAGTGAAATAACAGTCATAACTGCAATTAAGATTCTCAAGGGTCAAAAACTGTTTATCCGCAAATTAACGTTCATCGAAGTTAAAGTATTATTTTTCTGAAGTTATTGTATTCCCATATTTAGTCTTTGGCTACCAGAAGGTACAACAGAAATCAAGTTCTTCCTTTATTCCATTTCATCAAAACTTTCTACGTATGTTCAGTTTTCTTAAGAGCAATTATTGTCGAATTTTAGGATAACAATATTAATTATAAACAGTTCTAATAGTTCTTTTTAATCACTGGGTTGCAAATAAAGCTCCTCAACAAATTCATGTATTTTATCATCTCTTTTTTATTCAATTATGACATGGTGTAAGGTCAAGGTAACTCACATATTTGATACAACAAAAATGTATATGTGGTCGCAGTAACTTAAAACGAAAGCTGAATGTCTGTATTCGAACTGGTGTACGTAAGATTCTTTAGTGCTGCAACTACATATGTAGGCCATATCATTTTCGAATCAAGAAACGATGCTTACCATTCACCCTCCCACTAGTGTTAAGTGGAAATTCTGGCGTCTGTTTTAGTGACTTTCTCTCAAGTTTAGCGGCTAGACAGGTCGCGCGCAACGCCTGACAACTTCACGAGACAGTTGAGTGTCGGGCGGCCTGTTTATTTTGTCCACAACTACGAGCGACGTCCGCAAACAGCAAGCGTCCGATAGCAGCAGAAAACTCTAAAATAGAGGTGCCTTATATTTTTGTTTGTTGACCTGTTTTCAAGGAATATTCCCTTTTTGGGAATAGAAAGCGCGTGGAACAGTTTCTCCATTACCAGATTCACTCACCTCCATCCTATTGCCGTAAAATGTACACCACAGGCCTCTGGTTGACATAAATTATATTCTTCTGCCTCCTTTCCACATCAAACTTGGACTTTTTAAGAACTTTGTAAAGAGGATGGATAGGAACTGGGAAGCTTTCAAATACATGAGAGCAAAATTTCCACTTCTGGGTGATGTTAAAGATAAAGACGTAATATTTGTCGGCCTGCAAATTCGTGGGCTTCTAAAAGACGAAAAGTTCCTTCAAGCCCTACGGGATGGTGAAATAGCTGCTTGAGAAGCATTTAGAAGTGTTGTAAAAGGTTTCTTAGGAAACAGAAGTGATGAAAATTGTATTAAGATTGTAAATAACTTCTTAAAAAGTACATTAAATTAGGCTGGGATATGTCACTCAAAACTCACTTTCTTTATTCTCATCTGTACTTCCTTCCTCCAAACTGTGGTGCAGTGAATGATGAGCGAGGTGAGTGATTCTACCTAGATATTCCAACTATGAAACGAAGACATCAGGGTAGATGGGACACTTCAATGCTTGCAGTCTACTGTTGGACGTTTGCAATAGATGCTCCAAAAAAGTATACAAACGACAATACAACGAATGCAAACTCTTGATTAGAAATAGCAAGTTTTACTGTTTTGTTTTCTAGTAATTTATCTATACATTGATTAAGTTAAAATAATTGCTACTTATGTTGTGAACACATACATATTAATATAATACTGGTTTTTACTACAGAAATACATGTATCACAATAGTACGTCTAAAAAAATAAACTAGTAAACAAATTCTAAGGTCACATTCGGTTTTCGTGAACCAGAATAAGTAAAAATTGGATTATTTTATATAGAAAGCAAATAATTTTTATTGTCTAGTGTAACTTTGGCTATCATTGTGGATTTTATGAAAATAAGCTGCAATTTAGTGCGGTTGAAATCTTAAAATTAGTTGTTTGTAGATTTTCCACACGGAAGAGTACTGTTACTGAAAGGAATTTAATCATCGTTCCTTAATGGCCTCTTCAGAAATGAGAGAGGAAATCTACGGCAAATAATGAATTCCGAGTATTAGTATATTGATTATTGCTTCTAAGATGTTAAGAATTACGATAACAGTGTGGAATCTCACAAAACATGTTTATCTAAAATTAATATTATTATTTTGTTTTAATCATTGGATACCAGGCTGTACATTTTTATTGAGATGGTTAAAAATTTCTTATTATCGTTTGGTGTGATTTAAAGAAATTAAGTAAATTGAGTACAGCAATCTATGGTAAGCCACCATTGATTGAAATGTATGCCCTGTACTGCTCCCCATTGATTTGAAATTTCCAGGGCCATTGGCTCTATTAGTAGCGGATCCTGTGCAGTTTTCTTAAAGATAACTCTCCCTAGTTCAATAGTAGTAGCATAAACTTTTACCAAACGAAAAAGCAACATGGTGTAGACAGAAACTGCTTGGAAGTAGTACTTCTAGAATTAAGTCTGAGAAAATGTTAATGAGAATTTCACAATTTCTGTCTTTGACCTTTGCTCTAATCAGAAATTTGTTTAAAGAAGGCGGAAAACCAAACTATCGATCCTTCCTTAAAAATGAAAGTAATAACAAAATTTGTGCAAGTATCAAACAAACATTTACCAAAAACAGTGTAGAAAAATAATAACTTACCAACATCCTAATTATTGAACAAAATTTTAAACTGCTTTCTTTCTAATAAGTGGAACAGACAATAAATGGAATAGCCTGCAGGCTGTAATATGGAAGAAGTGAAACAGAAATGATCCAAACGATACGGTAAATAAAATAAAATTGTGGTTTTCTTTAAACACCACCGCAAAAAAATAAACTGATCTACTTTATCGAAACGGACGAATTAAATCAAACAATGCCTATAGAGGAGTTTCAAATAAATACCTTTAAAGAACATATTACTCTAAATCCTAAAACTTTCCGTTATAAGGAGTCACCCGTTGGCCTTCTGTTGTGAACAGATATCATATTAATATAATACTGGTTTTTACTACAGAAATACATGTATCACAATAGTACGTCTAAAAAACTAGAACTAGTAAACAAATTCTAAGATCACATTCGCTTTTCATGAACCAAAATTAGTAAAAATTGGATATTTTTATGTAGAAAGCAAATAGAAATTTAAGCTGAACAGTAGTATTGAAAAAAAATGTCAAAACAGGCTAAAATAAGACGGTACTTTGTACAATGATAGAAGGTATTGCTTAACTTAAGTACGAGTAGTTTCAGGCTAAAGAGGAAAACGATTTTAATAACAATTGTTTTGAAAGAAGTTTAGCTGACGGTCGATACAGGCAGTTTATAAATGTGGCAGAGATAAATGAAGATAACATGGTTTGTGTGTGACATATGAATTAAAGAGAGGTATTTACTGAACAAATTTCAAATTATATCATTATCTTTTACCATTGTTGCAATGGAACATACAATGGAGTTTAACTTTTAATAGATCGATTAATACGAAAAAGCATGAAAGATGAATGAAACAGGATTGTTTGAAGAATGCTATCATTTATACACATTACAGATTCTAGTGATTTTATGTTTTCTCATATATAAATTACAGCAAAACGACGAAATTGGAAACATGATATAAATTATATTCTCACATTACTGCCCGTCAGGTATCATTATTTTGCGATGCTATACATTACACTAATGAATTGTGTAGCGTAAGAATCACTATATATTTCGGCGTTTTTAGGATGAACAGTAATTTATAGAAGCTTTTCTTTGCAAGGGTAATTTTAAGTGTCTTTTATTAATAATACATCGCGTGATTCAGTAATAAGGCAAAAAGGCTGTTCTGAGTGACCTGCTGAATGAGGAGAAGTTTCAATCGTTCTTGTAGATAGTTTTTGTTTATATCTTCCTGACGGAGAGAAGGCTGTACGATTGATTGACAGTTAAACTCTATTGTCCGTCATTCCTACATCCCTCAGATTATTATCCATCAGTCTGAATGAAAAAAAAGTAAAACAATTGGGTTTGGCCGAATCGCATTGTCATCATTAACTTCAGAGAGTACACTTAAATCATTTTAAGTGACCTGTGTTACTGTAACATTTTGTTGTTTATTATCTTCTTGTTATTCCTATTGTTTTCTATTTTGATTAACGCAAGAATATCTCATTTAATTTAATATGTGTATAAAACTAAACAATGTGGTGTTAGAACATTCAGAGAAATAAGAAATCATCAAGTGATTACGATGTGATAGTGCAAGCATTTTGGGCCAATTTATATTTTCGAAAGAATAACTGTAAACGTTATCAAACAAGACGAAAAAATACGAAGCTTAGTGTCAAAAATGCAGTTCAACGATAGTAATGCAAAAGGTCGAAAACCTATAAAACCTACAACACTTGCACTGCTAGATATAGTAATCAGTGCTTTGATCAAGCATGAAGTTAAGGTATTAACCGTGAAACCTGCAGATATGAACAATAGTATTGACAGTTATTCACCATTGAAGCCTAACAGTCTAGATTGGTAAATTTGTACATATGTGCTTGCGGCGGATAAGGTATTCCATTAACCATCAATTCTCAAATCTGTCACAACCGTAGTCAAACACCTGATGTGTAATCGAGTTTTAACTTACATGAATTCCTTATAATGTAAATGCATCTAATAGTCTATACATCTGAGGATTTAAACTTTCTTAAACAACCAATTAGAACACTTTTACATTACTTCATAGTTTAGGCTTAGTTGTGTACAGACTTGATAAGATATTTATGAACAAGACCTAAAATTTTATTGAAGTAAATGCTTGAAAGAATAAAGGGGTAGGCTGTAGAATGGCATGAAGCTAGTAATTACCTGAACACATCTTTAAATGATGAAATAAATAAAATTGATATTACTTTTTGCTGGAATAGATTTGTTTTTGGTTCACAAGACACATGACACAAGAAATATGTCTCTTGCAGCAAAATTTGTTCACCAGCATTTATAGGAATGTTAGATCTATCTACCTGTTGCCACAGGTTGTAAGGGTGTAACTCTTTCGTATTTGAGAATATCCGTCTAATAGCTCCGATCATTCGAATCATTTCATATCTATTCGATTGCTTCAGCACGAATTCTCCCACCCTTCCCTCCCCGCCTGGAATCACATTTTTTTTACGACGAACTTACCACACAAGTCAGCGATTAACCGCTACGAACTGTCTATAGTACTACTGCTCTCATATTTTCGATTTGCAGCGACGTCTCTCATGTGCCACTTCAAACGTTATTCGCTACAGTAGGCGACTGTAGTTTTATTCTAAATCAAACTCAATTAAATATATGCCGCAAGCTTGTAAAAATCTCGCCATAGCTGATTGTGTCTGATTTAAAATTTCGTATGCGTTACACGAGTGACTTCTATCAAATTAGACAATCGAACGCTTTACAAGCTCCATACTGCGTTAGACGGGACAAGAATAAACATTAGAGTATTATGCAATGCATCGCGATCTTGAGTTCTGGGGAATCCCTCCCAACTTAAATTTAAGAAGATATATATATATTTTTTTTTGCACGTGTTCTGAATCTACTCGTAAATTCCTTGATGAAGGTTAGTAAACAAAAAGAATTGATTATGGAATCTTTAAGTGTAAACATGCGATTAAAATTATGAAGGGAATGCCTTTGCTTGGTACAGCTTTTTATATTCCAATCTAGATCAGAAAAAATATCTCTTTTAACAATTATATGCAAAAATAAAATTTATACTTTCATTAGTTGTCATGCACCAGTAAATGAAGATAATAAAAATAATCCAAATAAAGTAGAAGAATTCTGGAATCTTTTGGATGATGAAATATCTAAAATTAAAAAATCATGTTTAGTGATATTACAAGGAGGTTTTAATATCAAAATAGGTAGAGACATAATGAATAAATCAATAGTACGAGAATAACCAGCACACCAAAAAAAAAAACGAATAAAAATGGAATTATATTAATTACCGAATGCAAAATCTTTCAATGAAACTGATGTCGACATTCTTCAAGAAACTCCCAAGAAAATTTAAAACGTGGATATATCCAAATCTGGTGCTAGGTGAATTTCAATTGGATCATGTAGCCATCTGCCAAAGAAATATGATGGAAATCATGAACGTCAAGATAATAAGAAGCAGGGAATTTGACCCGATCACTCACTATTTGTCTAAAATTAAACTCAAATTCTCACCCTCCAGAAAGGACAGGAAGAGGCAAAGAGTGAAGAAATATAATATTGACAGGCTACAAATTACACAAGAAGCGTTAGAATATTTTTGGCAGGAATAAAAGTGTCTCAATATTGTTAGTGGGTGGATTTATCTAAAAAAAAAAAAAAAAAAATCAACGCCGCTCAGAAAACATTTAGATTAACCAAACATAGAAGAAAACTTTGGTGGAATGGAATGTGTGAAGAAGCATTAACAGAAAGAACAAAACAATGGAAAAATGGAAATGCTCGGTAAAGATTTACCTCAATGAATGGTTCAAACAGCAAAGGAAAGAAACCATTAGTATAATAAGGGCAGTTAAAAGATCATTCGAAAAATCACAACTTATTGAATTGCAGAATATTGTTAAAAATAACTCCCGAAAGTTTTATCAGACCTTTAAGAGTAAATTAAAGGGATGTCAAGCCTCCAGTATATACTTCAAAGACGAAAATGGAAGAATGGGCCTAAACAACACTGAGAATAGCGAAATACTTGTAAAGCACTTTGATAAGCTTCTAAACTGTCCTGAAGCAACCCAAAATTTTGATTTTTCTGGAATTAATGAAAATCGAGATGAAGTTGAAGAAATTAAGGAAGTAATAAAGTCTAAAAAATAATAAAGCTAGTTGAGAAGACTAAAGAACAGCCGAACGTTTAGAATGGTCCCAATAAAAAACCATTCAAGACTTGCAGTTAATTTTTGAAGGTATTTGGAGAACAGAGAAGATTCCAGATGAATGGAAAGTAGCATTAATACACTTGATAAGCAACTGGGTGAGAATCAGAGTGGATTTCGAAAAGGTAGATCCAGCGCAGAGCAAATATTTAATCTAAAATGCAAATTTCGTCATCGAATATTAAACTCCAAGGACAAAATAGCAGTATTTATAGATTTGAAAAAGGCTTTTGACTCTGTTGATAAGGAAACTTTGGAGAAAATAATTCGTGAATTTGGAGTGAAATCTGAATTGGAAAACTTAATACGGATTCAAGAAGTTAAGAAAGATTTTGAAAGAAATAAGATAAAGCAAAAGAAAATTATGGAAAGAGAGATATTTAGAAAGAAGTTTTTAAGTCTGGAAGGATTCCAAGGCAGAAGAGGAAAGAACTGTTCCGAAGTGGTCTGACGAGAGATGGAAGAAACATAGTGAAATGATGAAGTAATATTGGATTGAAATGAAGAAAAAACAACAAAACGTGATTAATAATTGAGATTGGGACGTAATCCCAGAAGACCTTATTGGAAAGAAGAAGAAAGATTAGAGCAGTGGTGGCCGACGTTTTCCGTAACCGGTCCAAATTTTGGAAATAAAATATTCCATCGGGCCTCAGGTTGTACATTCTTGTGAAAAAAAAAAAATACTTAAATATTTTTATGAAGGAAAAAAAACCACTATAACTGAAACATACAGATTTGAAGAAGTATTAGAAATATAATTATTTTAATACAACTTTTGACTTAGTGTTTGATCACCATTGAAAGATAAAGTGCATAGTGATCCAGCTACGCGGGTCGTATGCTGACACACGGCGGGCCGAGGGTTGGTCATACCTGCATTAGAGTGAACGCTGCAGCAATGGTTTTCGGCTTAACCAGTACAAACCTCATCGTTCCGTAGACGATAATATCAATTTTTAAAATCCCCATAAACCATCTGTCTATGGCGGCTGCGTGACAGGTTCATTCACGTCATTGTCGTGTTTGGTTGCCACGGCAAAATATTTCTTTTTTCCTGACACCGTCCATCTCGCTCTTATGAAGATTTATTTGTCTCTCTAGATTGAGGTGAGACATTATTTCATACAATATAAGTTTATTGTATTTCACCTTACCTTCATGACTAGTTAAGTCCGACATAATGCTAACTACTGCTCAATTTAAACATTGATCTAACACAACTTCACCATAACCGTTCTACACTTATACACCTGTTCAGTATTGGTTGACGAAATCTGTGGATTGAGACGTTGTACTGCGCTGCCGTGTTCAAACGCGGAGAAACTAATTTACAAGCGCACGCCCCCATCAACCTCACAGTCTCCCCCGACGTTAGATATTCTTTGATGTTTGTCAATCGATTGATTTAGCTGGACTCTGTGTCCTTCAATTTTGTTTTCAGCTAAATTTCTTGAATCTTGTAGCTGTGTCTGCAAGACAAAATTACGCATTTATTTGCGAACAGTACAGCAATATCAATAAAACTTTAGAGTTATTAACGAATTATGACGTATCAAGAACACAAGAAATTCGATTGTGGCGACCAAGCTCTTTTTTTTTTTGGCTTATGGATTTACGTCTCGTCGACGTCGAGGTGATTAGAGGTGGGAAGGCGGCAAGAAATGGAGGAAATGAACGGAAGTAATTCAGCCTTGGTCTTTTGAAGAAAGCATCACGGCATTCGCATGGAGAGATTTGGGGAAACAATGGAAACCCCAAATCTGGATGCTCAGTTTTGGTCGTTACTATGAATGAATGTGTTAACCACTCGTCGGTAAACTAGATAATCGATGCGATCACTGAATAGAGCAACATCTATCTATTTTAAACATACTTCAAATTGAGTGGGTGATGACGGATATTTTAAGGAACATGTGGCTGGCAAAATACGTATTGCAACTCTTAATACGGCTGTGCCCTCAAGAACATCTGTCATCTTACCCTACTCTCCTAGTTCTTAAGTAATTTATTATTACTACTTTATCCCATTTTACACAGTCGTAGCAAGAGTGTTTTAAAAGAATATTGTAGGAAATAATTTCAATTGTTCTGACAACTCTGTTCAATTAATATTTACTATATGCGCTATATAACAGCACCGTTAAACGAGATTGTTAAATTTTTAACTGTTTCCTATGCAAAGCTTGGCATTTCATTTTTTCCACCCTCATGCCATTAGACATTTCATCCAGTGCCGGATTAAAGGTCGCCCATCTAACCTGACTGGGAGGCTACCGGAATCCTAGGGGAGACCCCGCTATAGAAGGTGCAGGGCCCCCCTAGAAGGCGTGGGACCCCAAAAGGCGCGGGATCTGTAGCATTTACTAACTCCTGCTACATTCCTAATCCGGTACTGTTTTTGTCGTAGTTCTGGACAGATATTTCCTATTCAGTCATTTCTAAGGAGGTGTACTTATTGAAATTCACATTTAATAGTACTGGTTGTATTGTAATGTGGTAGGAAAGATTGTACTGTACCTAGTGCTTTGCTTTAACAAACATAGTTGTTAAGAGTAGAAAATCTGTTTTACTCTAATACATCCTTCTAGAATCGTGCTGACCATGAAGAATAGAAATTTATCTGATTTATCAAGACGTTATCATGCAACATAAAATTATTGCCACAAGACTGTAATTTATACTTCTAATCGCTACAGTTACGATGGTTGAATATCCTTTATACAGTACTACTTCACATTTTGTTGAAGACCTGAATGAGAATTTAGAGTGAATCCAGTCTGACTGGATTCCTGTTCTTCCTGCATTGTTTTTCTTTATTTAAGGTTGTTGCATGTCAATAATTTGGTGGAAAATGTTACTGTAGATACAACACTACTGACTGATTTCTGAATTTCTAGTAGTGATTGTTGGTTGTGATTTTAGATGTTTTGGCTGTAATGCCCGCCTTACTTGTCTCTCTCGCAGCTGTAAGCTTCTAGATTGGTTTGCCCACGGTAGCCTCCCTGTCTCCCTATTGGAATTCAATAGACAGTTCAGCTAGCACTTAGACTTGGCCTGAGTAATGGGCTTGCTTACCTGCGATGTTGTCTCCCCCACATTGTCTCAGGGCCTCTGAGGAGCACAGCGTGGTTTAACAGTAACTAACTGACAAAAGTTTCACAGCAGCCATGACCTTTTACATGAGGTTAGAGATTCGTGGTTGGCATAGAATTCGCTTTTAGCTTTCAATACACAGTTTACCCTAGTTACTTAAATTCAAACTGAAGGCACATACCTATTATTCAACAGAATTATGAATATTCCTTTTTGTAAATTATTAAAGCTGTGATGATAGTTTATGACAGAAATAGTTATATGACAACTGCCTGCAAGTCAATGTAATTTGTCAAATCGTATAAGAACTGTTCATTGGTTAAATTATAAAATTCTTCAGAATAAAAAAAAAAAAAAAAAAAAAAAAAAAAAAAAAAAAAAATATTGCTAAAACTGGAAAAAAAATTTCAGATGTAAAATTTAATAATTACTTGTTTCACAGGTTCAGAAGTGATGGAAAATTGCAAAACTGTTATATAACTGTTACATTGCTGTAAAATATATTTGCTTAATGTTGGTAATATCATCAGAGGATAAGCATTAAATTTTGATACCTATTGGGGTGTCTGCAGCATTGACAAGACATGATTGTAGAGCCCTGATAATTTTTTTTTCTCCACCAAAGGAAAGATGATAATTTAGGATTTATTTTAAACGTCCATCAAATATTTAAAAATTTATGTATTGAGAAGGTAAACTACAATAGGATTCATGCTAAAATACTCACATCTAGTGATATTTTATTCGAATTTAAATAAAGTGAATGAGATAGAAGAAAATCGAAAGATGATCTTAATATTTTGTTTGTGTACTTCCAAAAGTGGTGTTTGATACCAAGCATCTGCAAAACAGAATCCTGTTTCTTCCACCTGAACAACAGACGGACCAATGTCACCTTTCATGTCTTACTCAAGGCACGCCACTATCATATAACCCTAACTCAAAATATCTTGGAGTTAATCTATACCGGACGTTGCCCTTCAGGACATACTTGATTAAGAGCGCTGCTAAAAAAAGAACAAGGGACATCATCCAGAAACTTGGCTGGATCAAGTTGGGGAGCTAATGCATCTACACTTCCATCATCAGCTATGCGTCTGGTTTTCTCAACAGCAGTGCACTGGTCTTCTTTGTGACTGAATAGTCCACATATGACGAAGATTGACACCGTCCTGAACAAGACAATGGGTATGATCAGTGGCATTCTAAAATCTACTCCCCTTTTCCGGTTGCCTGTACTGAGCCATATAGAACCGCTAAGACTAAGAAGATTAAATAATCTGATCCGTGTGTTCACAAAAATATCAGTGAACATTCATGAGGACATGCTTCAAAGATTTTGGCGTCTTTAAATCACGTTTTCTAGCCGTATTAAAAGCAAAGAGCTGATTGACAGGGGGTTTAATGCTACTGCAGAATGGCTACAGGTATGGCAGAATGCAGTTCCAGAGCACTGGCAATCACTATTTATTACTCACCATCCACCAGCAGGATTTGGCCTGCCACGTAAAACATGGGCTGCCCTAAACTGGATGCGAACCAACCATGCTCCGTGTGGCTCATGTTGTATCAGTGAGGCATGAGAACCTCACCTACCTGTGAACGTAGTGCACCATAACAGACGCTCAGCCATATTGTCACTGAATGTCGTAAGAGGCCGTGCCCAGGTTCATTGAAAGACTTTGTTAAATCACCTTCAATGCCACTCAGTGGTTGACAACTCTAGATCTACAAATTTAATATTTTATTTCAGATTTATTTTTGACTGTCACATTATTTGTATTATAACAGTATTGTTATTGCCATAAGCCAAATAAATAAATAAATTGTGAGACTACTGAAATTGTAGTGAAACAGGAACTTATTCTTTGACACATTTTAACTGCAACAAATTTGTCTTCAAATACACTAACAGCATCATTGGTTGTTATAGGCATCAGAGTGCCTCTCCGTCCGAGGGAACTAACTAAAGAAAAGGGATTGGAGAAAGGAATGGGAAGGAGATTCGCCATTGATTTTGATTCTCCTGAAGTAATTCCGGGAAACGGAAATCAGGATGGTTTACTCATTCGGCATATGTACCACGGCGACTACAATGGCGTCCGAGTACGCAGAGGTCAGCCTGACCGAAATGGAAGAGCCTCACAATGAAAAAAGGAAGTAGTCAGGTCAACCGCAAGAGCTGACCCCTTATAGTTTTAATTCCTCATATTTAAAGTAACGCATTTTGATACTCATAATGGTAGATAACTTCGTAACCGATATTCCTTACGTTTAGGGTAACATACGTTCTAAAACTGCTTTGTTTCCAGTGTAAGCAGTGCGTTTATTGTTATTATTCAAAGAAGTGCATGCTGTTGTATTATGTATAGAAGACGTGGGAAAAATTTACGGTTGTACTTGAAAAGTTTTTCAGTCGTTTACCGATTACATCCGTAAAAGATTTTTGAATTAAGTGTACCCGTCGTAAAGTGATATGAGAGAAGGTGAGAGAATTTACTGGTTAAACCGTAGTATTTCACCGCAATTGAATTCTTCCGATAGATGATTTGAAACCTTAATCGGTGGTTTTCTAAAATTACTCAGATATCAAGTGGGCCTATAACTATGGTCGTTTCAAGGGTTTTTAAAACTCGGAGGAGTGAAGAAAAATTTAAATAGTAATTGGTGGTAATATAAAGACTTTGGATGTTGCCATCTTGCTTGAGATGACTATCTCCATTAAGGTGAGCTAGGTTAAGTGCCAGTGATTTTTTTTTTTTTTTTTTAACTTGCATGTTATCCGGGTATTAGCAGGTTGATTTCATCATACTGTGCTCGAATCCCCACAGCGTTGTCACTAACGTTAACGTATCTCACCGCGCGTTATCGAGAACTGCGTTATCCACCGTTACTGTGTTGTTATGTACCCGTACCCTACTACCTCTCTTGAGCTCTAAGCTTTCTCTGACCATCGAAATACGTGAGGGATCAAGCATCCTGACTGGCCATGCGAACCAAACTCTCTAGACGAGTTGTGGTGTACGGATTATAACAGCACATAATACCGATGGACAACACAGTTCTGTTCAAGAAGAAGACCGCGGTATTACGGTCGAAACGTTGGCATTATATATAATGACGCGGCACACCCAACCAGTCATGAGACAACAGACTGGCCGCGGAGATATAATTACATCGTAACTCATATACTGTTAATTATAATACTTTATAGTAATTCTCGGTCTCAGGCGATTACAACATCTAGCTCTAGTTTTATTTTACCACGAAAAATCTATCATCGATTTTCTTCCTTACACTTTTTTTTTAGTCCTTTACTTTGACTGTTCATCATAATTATCGCCTTGCTGCTGGTCGTTTTCCTCTCACATTATTCCTTGTCGGTACCTTTTCTTAAATACAATCTGATATTAATAATTTTTACATTAATTTTCATGTTACTGAAATAAAAAAGCTATCATCATTGCCTTTTTCTGTATGTTGTAAAATAAGATTGTTACATGCGTAAAGAATATTTGTAAAAGAAATCTACGTAAGGAGTTAGAAAAACGTTAAAGATGGAGATGAGGAAAGCAGGTAAAGAAACATTTGTTATAAGAGGTTAATTTGCCAGAAATCGTCTCAACGTGGACGAATTTGGTGGCTCAAAAAAAAGGCAGAAATCTCCGAAATACAAGAGTTTCTATTGAGATTCATAAATTTATCTTCTTCATACAGCACCATGATGATGAATAGTCAGGTCTGTAATAGGCCTTATTAAATCGTAACTGAAAATCACTGACAGAAAAAACCTCATTATATCCTGGTACTGGGAGGAGGTGTAGCAATTGCGATAGTAACCGCACACGCTTGGCGACCACGAATGGAAATAAAAATTTAGTTTAAATTCATTTATATTTGGCTACTAATCGTAATGTGTCACTTGAAAAACTATTCCATTTTATACTCATTTAATTATGAACTTTTTTTTTTTTTTTATCAAACATATGTAAATTCCTTGAAAGGGTTGTAACAACGAAAGATAACTTTCAACTTTGCCTTATTACGATGATTGACATAAACTGTTTTTCAAAAGTATGGTAAAAGATTAAAAAGTCCCCTTTTTTTTGTAAAATAAAGGCAGGAAAAGTAAAACATTTTCTAACTGTTAGAAAAACAAAATGGAAATTTCAATTTTCTTTGGACAAAATACTTCAAAACCACTGAGCTCAGTTTAAGATTTGTATCAAAGCTCTGTGTGTCTGATGTATTCAAATGCGATGCAGCTGTTTCTTACAACTGCTGCACAGAATAAAGGCTGCGCTGTCCGGGAGACAGAAACTGCAAGACCTGAACGTAAACTGAAGTACTCCACACTTGAATGGTACGCCGTCTGCCGATACTTAGATGGCGGAATAAACAGAGCACACGTGCGGCACACGACTTGCTGTTCAGTGGTTAGCTTTCACAAATACAAGCAAGAACATGGGAGGCAGCAGCACACGTTGTTTGAAAGACAGAGGCAATCGTGAAGAATGTTTTTGAAACACAGACGATTCCGTATATGAACAGAAAATGCATATTTTTTTTTCCACACAAAGCTGATCTTTTTCAATTAAATTTTTCTCCCACATTCCTGTGTCAGTTTATCGGTATGTGTTTAGTATTATTAAGGAAATATCTCTATCGTTTATTTTAGTGAGAAACATTTTTAACCAGTTTTAAAGTATGACTTTAACATAATAACATTCTTCAGCCATCCGTGGATTACGTCACATTTTTCATGACTTTTACCTCCTTCCCTCCAGCTTCGTAACAACATGTCACTTTGTATATAAATCCTCCTCCTCCCCTCCATTTTCGACATCATTTATAACTTTAAATCTAGAATTTGATTGAAACAGTACTTTCAACGTTACGTAACTAAGGTTAAAATTCCCTTTTCCCCTCGTCATGCCCAGTCAAGTGTTGTGACTCACTCTGGGAAATATCTTGGTAAGATTTGCTCATACCCTATCAAACGTGGCATTCTTGACAGTTTTAGAGATTATCAAAAATAACCTGTTATAAACCCATTTCCTAATTTGCTTTCGTCACACACATTTGTGAAGAGGTTGCATATCAATCACTCCATCACATAGATTTTAAATAGACATTGTCTGTATTTTATGTAGGGAATTTGTTGGTTTACATTATTTTTAAGAACAGAAATGTTTAAAATAAACTTCAATATTACTTTATTACGAAAATTGTGAAAGTATAAATCAATCAATAAAAAATGCAGCGCTTACTAAAAGATAATTGATTGTTAGCTATGAAGACTAATGAGTGAAACCCTGGGTAGGGTTAGCAAAATGCCAAACTCGGAATGCTAGAGAAATAATAATATTTTTGTTCCACCAAAATTGAACAATTTTAAAGGAAACACTGTGTCCCAGATTTTGAATTGACGCCGTTCTGGCTTTCTCTGTGATTGTCTGATTCTTGAATTTGCTTGTACTACACACTAAACACCCGGAGCCTCTTTACTCATAGCCTAAGCGCAAAGTGTCCAGCTGTCGTTGATTGGAATTAACTTTAAAATTCAGGAAGTTGCTTTAAATTGTTGTTACTTCTTTGGGAGAGAGAGCTTGGTTTTGTAATAGATTTGTTTAAGTCAAACAATAAACAGCGGAAATCTCTTTCCTTGTGGTTTACATTATACTATTTTTTTTTTTTTTGTGGTAATTATGGTTTCAGTTTGCCGGCGTGATGTACAGAATATAACTCAGCCACGGGTGAAGCGTTATTCCAGAGGTAGAAAAGTTATCCTCATATTTTTTACCAAACTTCCCCTCTTCCCGTCTCCCTTTACACGAAAATATTGTCCCTCATAGCAGCGCATCCAGTGCTACTTTTCTACCCTCGAACGATATCTTACACCTTTATTACATCTCTCCTGGGAAGGTGAGTAGCCCGGAGACCACCTGGACGAAGCGTATGGGAAATATTTTTGTATCCCCTACTTTGATGAATAGGGGTTGGTCTTGTAAGTTACAGTTTTCATTAAAATCAACTGAAAACAAACCTTTTCTGGAATATTCCTTATTTTTATTTACTTTTAATTATGTTAGTTTTTGTCTAACAGTATAATGGTTTTTCAGATACTTTATTCTTATTGGGGAGTTTGTTTATTAAGTGAAATGATAACACATTAATACTTCTTATCATTTCATACTTGTGTAATTTTAATTTCTTTCGTATGTAACTGGATAACAAGTATGAGTCATATGAAATAAAGTTCTGTGTTTATTATGTACTTGGAGACTTTCCCGGCGTATTGATTCAATGAATTCTTCACGGGTGTCCAGCCGGATAGAGTCATAGAATGACGACGTTTCAACAACCTGCTCGGTTGTCTTCATCAGGTTTATTTAAAATAATTACTTCTCGAAATCACCAACCTTGGTGAAGACAAGTTGTTGAGACGTCGTCCTTCTATGACTCTATCTGGCTGGACACCAGTGAAGAATTCATTGATTCTGTTTTTATCAAGCGACATTTCTGAGTAGTGATGGAACGTGTAAAACAATTAGACTTTTTGGTTTATATATGTACTTCTAATATAACAGAGGTAACAATAAACTACCAGTCAATCATTTATATGATACTATTATTTTTATGTATTGAAGCGATCAAGTACAACTGATTCACGTTTGCCTTGAACGTAAAATGAGTGACCCGTTAGCTCAGCAGCAGTACGCCTAACTTCAGTAGTGAGAGTCTCTGGTTCGATTACAGGTGATTGGTTAAGTTATTACGGGTCTTAGTCTAATGTTTTTTTGTAACATATTTTTCCGAGTTTGAAACTCCACGCTAAACCCAAGGAGCTTGAGGAAATTAACTGGTTATCCTACCTCTGACCCACTGTTTCAGTTCATCTCTTTTTGTAGGGTACAACCAACTTTGTGTTGCATACTCAGTGAATGTTGCACTTCGGCATTGTTTGTGTTTTCTTAGAAGTTTTTAGTCGGGTGGTAACTTACCAGATTTTTGAAAATTTTATTCTTGTTTGTTTGTGACAAAAATATTGTACTTTTTAAACTAATTCTTTGTACCTCTAGTTTATAACTAGGAACTCATATCAGATAATTATTCACATTTGTCAGCTATTTGAGTCATGAGTACTGACGATCATGAATCCCTAAGGATGTGTAGCATAGTCACCTGCTATTTCGCTATTACTTTATAATATTATAGGTAAATTTACAATTGCAATTAAGTTATAAGACAACATCAAGGCTTCCATATACAGTCTTTCACTACTGCAATTGAGAAAGTAACATTGATATCTGCACATAACACTATTTGTTTTTTATTTGCGAAACGCAGTGGCAATGGCTCTATTTGTAAGGTAAAAACATGTCATGGTTATACCAATCTTCATCCTCTAGATATTTCAGTTTATTTTTTTTTGATTGAAATAACTTTTTAAAAAATTAAAATTAAATTTATTCACCTCTTGAGAATCGAAATTCAAGCTTTAGAGTGTTCGGTCCACCTGTCCAATCGGAATGTCTGATCCGTCACGTTTCGTTTCCCAGGTGGTAAAGTCCGCCCATTATTCCGAGACGTTTTGGGCCAATAGTTTAGTGGGTATCAATGCTATTGCTTCTTACACAGGCAAGTTTGTGTAGAACGACGTGACATCAAAGCTATGACTTCCGTTTATTAAATTTAAGGAATGAGATGATTTCGACGAAGTGTGAGCTGTTTCTGACGATTGAGGCAATGCCTTCTGACAAGGTTTTTAATTTGCCGGCAACAAAGCGGGCTAAGGATGCGTCGGAAAGTCATCGTATTGACGATTGCCTGCAAACGAACTTCTAGTTGTGGATTTTAGGTAAGCCATGAAACGAGGTGTAGAACTATTGTTTCTCTTTAATCTACCCTTTATCCTGACTTCGGTTTTAGAAAAGATTTTGAAAAAAGACACCACTTTGTACCTCGGCTTGCAAAGAGGGTTTCTGTCCAAGGATGCGTACGTCTTATCTCCAAGGAGGCTCGCTAGTTTTTGCAATAGTCTTCATATTTCATCAGTACCATCACGTTTCCCTTTTCTGCTAACAGTGCAACAATGCTAGTGTAATTTGCGTAGTGTTAATTTTTCTTCTCGGGGTAGGTTTCTGCGAGGAAGATGAGCTCGACTGAGGATTCGATCTGTTTCGCTGCGGATTTAATCAGTATGCACCATGTTTTGCCTCGCAATAACAACTCTTTTACACCTGTCCAAGGCAAATACCGGAACGAAGTTTATTCCTTTCCTTAGCACATCGTTTGTGTCAGAATCCAGCTCTATCAGGTGTTCATCACAATTTTTTTGTTTTTTGCCTTTTTTATTTCCGGGTGTTGTAGATTTTTGAACTTTTTGTTTTTACGCTTGTGCCTTGTCTTTGTTTCGTCTTGGACAAGCAATGCCGATTTTGCAGATGCTGCATCTAGAGTCGTCCTGTCGACGTATGAAAGGAGGCTGGCGAGTTCCAGCTGCAGATGGTATATCTTACCTTCCGTAAGGACCAGGTCGCTTCGGGTCTGATGTATCCTTCCTCCCAACAACGCAAAACCCGTCTTGAGCAGAATTCTGAGGGCTGATCTTGTGTTGACGTGGGGACGAATTTTGAGGAAGGACGGTAATATTTCTTCATCCCTGGATCGCATTAGAAATGCATTCTGGCGCGGAAGCCTACGACCACAAGAAAAACTCGGATTACAATTTATTGACTTACACTAAATAAAAAGTTTTGTTATGATTTAAGTTCTATTAAATATACTTCAACACTATACTGTTAATAAGAACTAACAATGAGGTTCACTTACGTATAAAAACATATACCTGCTAGGCCTAACATCAAGATATAAAAGATCAGTCATGTGCGCTGAATCTATGATTTATAGATTTTTGCTAAAGAAAATGGATCACTTACAACCACCCAATTAGAATATTCTGTTCTTAAGTGCTTTAAATAACCTCGCAATCCAACTTCTACATAATACCGTAGTGCAGTGTGAGGGCTATTTTACAGCTGTGGGTAGTCTATATCTTTTCCATAGTATCCATCCATTTAGTTTGCTTGGCTGTGCTGGTTTTGTCAACAGTAGTGTCCCACATTCTATGGTCTCTTCACTAAAAGGGTACTTCGAATACAGTTAATCTTATTTGTGTAACATGTTAGACTTGATATGAAGATTACATTGTCGGATTGTAATGTTTTGCCGGAAGAAGGCAATACAATAACTTTGTTGCAATGTAATCTTCAAAGGTTCCCAACCAACTGAATATTGCATTGCAGCAAAACGCCTGCAAAGTTTCTATTCCCACAATTATTTTGTTGTACGAAGAGTTCTCGGGCCTCCCACGGGAGATCGCGTCAATCAGATGCGGAGCCGCTCTCCGCCTTTATTACTATTATCTTATAGTTAGTGCAGAATAGCAACTAGTTATATGAAATATAAATTCTTAGTAGCAGCAATACTGTTATTTTGAGAATAATTACTTGTTCATTTACAAAAAGTCTTATCAGTGCAAACTGAGGGATTTTAAGTCCAAATTATAAAAATGGTAGTTGGATTTTATGTTCAAAATGAATTTTATATTAATAATTATGAATGATAATCTATATTCCTCTCCTAAAACTAAATTGAAGTTTTCTTTCTACTCTTTTTGCTATCTGCAACTGATATGTATGATCGTTCATATAAACTGTTAACGATTTCATATATTTGTTTGGGAAAACTCTTTATCTAGGATGTGAAAAACCATGTTCCTTCTAACAGTGTCAAAACCTTATAAATGTTCAACGAAGATCATGTGAGTCAATTTTTGTGTTGTGTTTTTAATTATTTACTCGATAGTATCTATTATTTTTACAGCGCCCTTATTGTCTGTATTCTGTTTGTTCCTCCACTATGACAGTCATGGGGACAGAAGGAGGAAAGATAAATAAAACAGTTGTTGTTGTTGTTATTTTTTCAAATATTAACTTAAGCTAGTGATAAAGAATATATAGTTTCATCTTGAGATTTCAATTCAGTTTTAACGGGAGAGTTTAAAGTATTTATTGGTATTCAGCCAATATAAGATTTAATCGGAAATAATTTAGATACTGTAACGAATATAAATAATAGATCTCTACGAAAATATACAACTTATAACGAAATATAAATTAAGAACTTCTTCTTTAGAGGTAGAAAAATTCATAAAATTACATGTGCCACAAGAGGAGAATCAAGTATTATGACTATTCACAGAGAAAAGAGAAGATCTGAGTGAAACATAAAAGCATATTAACATCTTTAGTAAATCTCCAAACAAATGTTACAAACAAAACCACCTAAATAAACATTAAATCCAAGATATATATTAATATATGTTCCACCTAGAGTAAGGATTCATACTTTTCCTTCATAAAAATTGATCAGATACAAAAATTAACACAGTCAAAATGGAACACTGAAGGAGAGTTTACTAGTATTAAAATAATCATTGAAAACGCATCTGATGAATTCCTGGACAATCCAGAGCACAGAACAGTTATTTAAAAGTTTGATACCAGGAAATGAAAGAAACGATATTTAAAAATAATCAAACATTCAAAGGAATGTTACATAAACAAATACCAGAAACGATGGAGTTGTGGAAAATCTTTCCTTAAATGTTTAAGCAGGTTATTAGATTATGTAAACGAGACAGCTCTGATACATAAATCTCAAATGAGACAGAAATCAGTGACGACGAAAATATGTCATATCTAGTACTTAGTACTGAAAAACTTTACCACCCAAATCATTCCACAAGGAATCACTCCAAATGAATAAAAAAAAAGGAAGTAGCCTACATTGAAGAAGTTATGCGAAAGATAATTAATTGTCTCTCTCGTTACTTTCGATACAATATAAACTAGCATGAAGCATCGCACTCGCATCGAGTAGGGTCGCTTTCTTACTTGGTAGAATTTAAGTAAATTATTTACTTAGTAAAATAAGTTAAGGTAAGTTGTACGTTTAGTCAAGTAGTTAGCACATCTCTGAATGTACACTTGATTTACTGTAATGAATATTATATACGAAAGAATAATCTAATTTCGAAACAAACAAACTGTTTGCATACAAAAAAAGACCTTTCACCTGACTGTGACATATCTAGTGACAATAACTAATGACAGTTATTTTTTAAAGTAGCCTACCCAAAACCCTGAATAGAATCCTGATATGATAATGGGGCATTTATTTAACAAACATTACAATCTCATCAAAGTATTACGATTTTGAATAGGAGGTTTCCCCTCTGTCTTCCCTTATTGTTTTCATTTATTTTTGTAAAATCTTTATCCTTTTGTGATAGATTTGTTAAAATAAATGTGGACATACCATTAAATCAGGCCTGCAGGCAGAGTGCTACTGACTCTCCCTTTGTTTCATTTAAAAAAATATCAATATTCAAAACTTTTAAATCAATAACAAAGGTACAGGACAAACATGCGATTAGATTTGTTGCGTTGCGGTTACAACAAACATTCCACATCAAAGCCAATACCGCATTGATCACAAGGATCCTGCGGTAATAATACGATAACTAACACCAGGCAAAAGGAATAAAGTTATTGTACCTTGTTGTTTGTTTATGGAATTCTGGAACTGCAAAAAAAGGGCTGCTAGATATGTTTCCGGAATTTATCTCAGAACGCAAACAGTAATAGATATAATAAAAGAGCTGGAATGGGTTTCATTGGAAGACATGAGGAGGGGGAAGAGGGTCATGGGAGTGTATAGGGCGAATATTGATGATGAGGCATGGAAAGATATAGGTGTAAGAATTAAAAGTGATACTTGGAAGGGAAAAGATGACACTGACCACAAGCCGGCACTCGATTTCAGGCACAAGGGTGTTTGAAGATTCTCATTTTTTAGGCAGGGTGTCAGGGATTCGAATAAGTTACCAAGAGAAAGTATGAATAATTTACCAAAAACGTGGAAAGAAATTAAAGTTTAGATTTGTAAAGGGCAAATGTAGATGGATGCAGGGATGTGGGGAAGATGATTGTGTAGGGAAATTGCCACTGCAATTGCAATTAAATATTATTAGAACATAACAAATGCAGAGATATATATTACAAACTATTAGACAGCTCTTTTGTATTGTAAATTACTCAATAAACTAAAACAGAAGATATCAAATCTTACAATACACACATTTAATAATTGTTTGAAATCAATAAACCTCACTAATGAACGATCAATGAACTAACTACCTCAAATTGTCTATACACATTTTGTATTTACAAATTATGCACTGTAAATTTTAATGTTAAACAAAATAAAAACTACAAAATTAGTCTTTACGTTGTCAAAATTAGTTACCTGCGAGAACGTGCTGGAACGTGTTCGTATCTATACGACAAATGTTGGTAACGAAACATGCGAATATCGAAAGAATTTGTGAGTAACATTTCGGTACTTCGAGTCAGCCTACGTACCCGCTACTCAGTTGCTTTTACAGCTTTACTGCTAGTTGTGAGGTAACCGTTTGCTGTTGAATTGATTGTAGAGCATCATCTGCAGTAACTGGGAATCCAGTCCCGTCAGACTGTGTTCACGTGCAGTACGTTGATAAATGCATCTACGAACAGGATTCCACTTCTCGGGCTGTGATGAATTGCTTGGAGACATGAATATTTCCACTCAGATATGTGACTGTGAACATCTTTTGTCTGAAACAGACCTTACATACATTTCTTAAATGTATCTGATACCTTTGAAACAAATGAACACTGCCAAATGAACTGATAATTATGCTAGACGCTAAGGTTTCTATATAGAATTAGTGGGGAATACGTGCAGAAATGTAGAACATCAACGACGCACCATATTTTGAACTGCCGGGAAACATACACACGAGAAATGTGTGTTTATTAAATTACAGACACTGAAAATTTCATAGTGGTGAAATGAAAATACTTTTTCCACTCATCGACCCAATGTTCAGACACTGTTTACAAGCAACCTCCAGCAGTTCAGCATCTGACTACACAGCAACGAACAGTATTTCGCACCCCCAGACTCCTACACGAAACATTTCTACAGTTCCCCTCTCGAGATCACCCTCGCAATTTCTTTTTTAAATAATCTCAAACTTGTGTACGCGTCGAATGGGGAGACGTGGTTTGAGGAGCCTTTGAGTGTAGGAACGCGCTGTGCTCTCGAAGGTCCGCCGCCCTAACGGCTCGTTAGGGGTGCACATGCGACGCACCGCGGCAATACGACAACGAGAGGTCATTAACGGATGCGGGGTCGCCATCGGCGGTGCTGGGACGCAGGCAGCGACAATGACAGTCTGACGTGCCCAGGTCCCTGCCGTCGGTCCCACAAAGGGGAAGAACAAGTTCAGTGTTTTAATTGGACGGAAAGTTAGGGAGCCCCGGGCTGGAATGCTCCACACGAGACATGTCTGTGCTGTGCATTCCCCTAGTCTTGCTGACTGAATGCCTGCGGCTTCCGGGTAGCGCTGTACTGCTACATGACATGTCAAGCTTCTGATACTAACCTAACATTAGAAATCATTTAAAATACTGAAAGGTCTGCACGTAGATTATTGATTATTTTTATTTTGCTGTCGTCAGTCTTTAGACTGGTTTGATGCAATCCTCCATCCCTTCCTATCCTGTGCTAGCCTCTTCATTCCTACATACCCCTTACAACCCACGTCCTCAATTATCTGCTTCATATATTCTAATCTCTGTCTACCTCTAAAGTTCTTACCTTCGACTGTTCCCTACACTAACAAATTAACCAATCCAGCATGTCTCAAAATATGACCTATCAGCCTGTCTCTTCTTCCTGTAAGCTTCTTCCATAAACTTCTTTTCTCACCCATCATTCCCAAACCTCGTTCATTTCTTACTTTGTCTGTCCACTTAATTTTCAGCATTCTTCTGTAGCTTCAAGTTTCGTTCTTTCCGGTATTCCTAAAGTCCATGTTTCACTACCGTAAAGTGCTGTGCTCCACACATAGAGTGATTATTGATTACATATGTACTAAAACAAACAGTTTTAATCAAAACTGCCATTTTATTATAACTTTGTTATTTCGGCTAATCTTCAGTGAGGTCATTCAGTAGACCTGTTGTCAAGCAATGGAAGAATATCAGCCATGTATTAGATCCCATATCACTGAAACAAACTTTTATAATACGAAGCACAGGGTTGCTAAAAGACTCATTAACAGTAAGAGACAGCTACCATTTCAATGGAAATATTTTTTTAAAATGATTTTTACTGCTATTTCATTCACAGCATCTCAATTTTTTCTTCTCTAATATTCTAACTACCTAAAAAACGTAATCGAAATATTGGTATACTCGTACCCGGGATAAAGTTAACGATATTCTACGTACCAAAATAAATAGTTATAATCTATAGAGTGTACCCCAACAAGTTTCAGCAGTGGAAAGCTTCTACTTTACTGCACACCACTATGAAACTGTTATTTCAATCGAATAGGTGCGTCATCGATTGATGGTGTTAAGAAAGAATAAGGTATCGGCATAAAACAAACAATAATAATAAAATTGAAAAAAATTAACCGATTTTTAAAGGATGTAGCCTACATCGAAGAAGTTATGCGAAAGATAATTAATTGTCTTTAAACGCATCCATAGTTGAAAAAAATGCACCTTGATGCTAGACCATCTCCAGAGGTGTGGTGTTTCACGAATATCGATAGTATATTCATTCTACTAAATGCCACATAAAACAGAGTGGTGGCTGCAAATTAAGTAAGATGCTTTCATTTTCACGGCAGAAATTCTGGCTATAGCGAAGGCTCTGGAATCCGACAAACAGGTTAGCAAGCTGAACCTCATATTCGGCCGTCGCACCTTGTGATTCTAGAGAAGAAAGACATCTGGGAAACATGGAATAAAGAACTGGATAGAAAAGGAGCCATTATCACCATCTTCACACCTTGATATATATATATAACACTGGCATAAAACTGAAGAGCTTCTATCAAATGTAAGTTAAATTCAGTCATGGCCGTTTCCATAAAAAAAAAAAAAAATCCACCGAATCGGATTAAATAATTATTAAGATTGTGAATGCATCGGAAACAGTGAGGGAAACACAAACAGTATTTTATTTGGGTGCAAGAAATATACGGAAAGCAGTAGACAGCTGTTATAATATATGCAACAACAAATAATAGGCTTATAAATTAATGTTTGTCACCTGTTGCAATTTAAAATTCATTACCCTACCGAGACAAATTCTCAAAGATGAACAATTGAAATATTACAATGAATACAACCCCTCTCTCATTCCATGCATCCATGGTCTAAAGTCCTTAAAAGCCGTACAGGACATTGCGGAGAAAGGTGTCATTATCTCAGCCCCAAATACTCCATGCAAACTGAGTTGCGGCCAAGTGATCCCGAACAAGCTACTGACTGAAATGCGTGCATTTATTGCCATCATCTGGCATTGCTGCAATATTAATGCAAGGTGGACGAACTGCTATTTCTGCTTTGGAACTGCAATTAAATGTTGCGTAACAAGAATTTCCATTTTTTAATGTACCAAGAGAATATAGACGAGGTAAACTTGTAAAATAGTGCAAACTAATCATTTGGAACCAATGTACAATACCGCATGAAATGTCATTCAAAGCATTACGAGATCTCTGACGTAATTCAGAATTGACGGGAAGTATCCTTTGACGTTGCGAAGTGTTCTCCCAAGACTCCTTCAAACCTTGTTTCAGAATTTCTTAATGCTTTAACTTTTCGACAAACCGAAATGGAGCGAATGTTGCACGAATGGTCGCACGGCAAATCACATAATTCCTGAGGACTTTATCGCGGAACATTTTGCATGACACATTAGTCAGAGATATAAAGTCTTCGTGGGTTCTCCGCCGGATAATATTATCGAAAGACAAGCTTTCGGCTGCTTGCTCTGCCGCCATCGTCAGATCCATTGTACAACTTATTTCTCACATTAGTCAGTTCTTGTAGAAATGTTGCCCGAGGAGTTTGCGTTTATTAGTGCTGTCTACATTCTTATATCAAGTAATTTAGCGAAACGTAAAAGAAAGGGAATGTGGTGCATCCTGTATAACGTACCACAACGGAAATATATTAAATTTAGATGCGGGAGGAAGATGCTACTCTCAATATGCTATGGAAATAAGAAGCAGTTACTCTGAGAATTTCATGAGTGAGCGGTTAAGTGCTCCCTGGTAGAATAATTTTTGACGTAAGCATGTTATATAAAACATGATTTGCCCTAGGCTATAACAACTTTTTTAAAGTTCGGGGCCTCACATTCGGGAGGATGTGGGTTCGAATTCCAGCGCGTGATTTTTGTTTTCTATGGTTCCTCCAAATCATTCAAGCAAAATTTCGGGATGATTCCTTCAAAAGGCCATGGCTGAATTCTTCCCCTTCCTTAGACTCCATCCTTCCCGCCAATAATGAACCCAACGTCGACGAGGCTTAAGCCACAAGCAAAAAAAAAAAAAAGTGAAAAAAATTAGAATTTTATAAGTAAAATTTTGAAAAAAAAAAATAGTTAAATGTGACTTACTTGTGTCTTCAACGTGTCTATGCCACCGTAATTTTTCGCACCTTTCAGCAAAAATTTCAATACCTTACACGCAAACCATGCATTGGACTCACATTATGTCGTCAGATACCAGCGGTTTTCGAAGATGTTTCTTCTTTTCACGAATAAATTGTGAGCGCAGAGTATTCACTTTGGATATTATTATTAATACCAGCACTTTGTCAGTATCCTTCGACGCGTCATTTTTTAAGTTTTTGTTTTATTTTGTAATCTCTGTTTGGAGTGTCTCACAACACGCCATCTCAACTTCAGTTGCACACGGCAAGTTGCGCATAAGAATACACTCAGCGACAAATGACGTGCGATACGTGTTATCGCTCTAGAGGCAGCAACAAGCATTATTTCCCGTAACAAGTAGATGCTGCGCAATATGTTGTGCGCATCATTGCGGGATAGTGGGTGACATTGCAGCGTCAGCCAGACTCAGCAATTTGTCATTTTGTCACCTGAGCTATCACATCCTATGTGGTGAGTTTGATGGCCACGTTTCCGACCCTTCTTTTTTTTTTTTTTGCTAATTTTGGGTAGTTATTATTATGTCCACTCACCTTAATACCTAACTCTTCTACTGATTTCTGCTACATATCTTTATATAATATATCCTTATATAATAATATATTAATGATATTAAGATAATTATTTAGTTCAGCACCTGATGTATTTTGATCTGATTACAATTACGAAAGAAGATATGAAAGAAGTTCGCTGAAAATAAAATTGTTGCCAAAGAGAAATTTTGTAGAGAATGAGCGAGAACAGTTGCAGCAGAGTATAATTCACAAATTACACATCCGAAAGAATGTCGGATGAAAGATAATGGAGTTGCTGCTACAGAAAGGGAGTAGCCTATAGTTTGCCACCGCTGCCAATGAACATGCGTCGTTGCAGATTTGCAGACAAAGGGACGCGGGGGTATGCACGAGGGCGACGCACGACGTGTTAAACATAATGTGTGGCTCGTTACCTCGGCCGGCAGACGAGATTCACTTAGCAGAGCCTCATTTTTAGCCGAGCAGTCTGCCGGCGCGGCCGCGGCGGGGCGGGCGAGGCTGCTTGTTTGTTCGAGAAGCAGGTTCGCGCGCCAGAGAGCTTATTACGCAGAGAGACTCCGCCACGACAGTAGGCGGCTCTCTAAACTTCACGTTTCGCTTTGTTTGACATTCTCATACTGCCAAACGAAAATGCTGGTCTTCTCGCGTTATTGAGAATTCATT
This sequence comes from Vandiemenella viatica, assembly GCA_031002005.1. Classification (NCBI taxonomy): domain Eukaryota; kingdom Metazoa; phylum Arthropoda; class Insecta; order Orthoptera; family Morabidae; genus Vandiemenella; species Vandiemenella viatica. The sequence continues at coordinate 275,463,499 of JARYHS010013630.1, forward strand.
TTTGGTTATTATTAGTTCTGAACAAGCACTGGCAGTGGAGGCAAATAAAAGACAACTCCTGTTACTGACACAGGACGCGTGAAAATAACATTCATATATACTACATTTATATACCTTCAGAAAAGAGTATCATCATTTTCTATTAAAGGAAATGTAGTGTAATTTCTAAAGGTTTCATTGTTAGGAATTAAAATTTAATTTGAAGTTCAGTGCGACTGCTATGTCTTGCAGGGAAAAAGGGAAATAATGTAAACAGCTCCATAGTTACATGTCGATATTTAATATCAAGAAAACCTGGACAAAACACGTGTAACTGTAATTACAGAGTAAACGATACTTGTTTTCTTAAGCTTGACTATATTAAGTTTCTGATCTCTATTGCTAGGTAATAATAGATATAATGTGACACAATTAAAATATAGAAAATAAATTATGGAACAAAATTGTATTTATTCATAATAGTGAAATTCGACCGTAATTCATTAAGTTATTTAGTTTCTTTTGTAAAAGAGGAATAATCATTGCATACCTTTTTTTTTAATTTGTTCTACTGCGTTTTCTGGGAGCAAATATATATTATATACTGTATACAATGACGTCGTTGGCTGCGACCGTGTACAATTACGTCGTTAGCTTGTAGGCCTATTTGCCTTACTTCCCTATAAAATAAAAGTGATACACCTCACGCGTTACTGTATCCGAAATTTTAGCTTCTGAGCTAATCATAGCAAACGATGAATTGTATTTACGAATATTTAAAAAATAATTTTTTGACTTTTCTTTTAAGGACGGTTCATTTGAATACAATGATTTAAATTGTTCAATTTGACTTTGAGCCTGTAATACTGCTTTATCCTTATCATAACGTGATGTGAATGTAGTCCTTTCACCTAAATTGACTTCTGATTCGTGATGTTATGCATTGCAAAACCTTTATCGTAAATTCGAAACTATTAAAATTTCTTGTAATGGAATTTAGTGCGCATTTAAATTTTAACCTTTTAAATAATAAAATTTACTCACTTTTTCGCAGAAACCTTAGGTAAGACCAAAGTCAATTCAAATAATCCGTTAGGCTGTCGGATTCTCTGTAATATATAAAACTAGCAATACCCGCGACTTCGTACGCGTGGATTAAGAATTTCTTTGCCAGAATTGAATATAGAAAATTGTTGGTAGTGAAGGATTGGTCCCAAACAACACCGACTAGGCATAATATGACCGGAAAGGCATCACTATATCAGTCTACCATCGAACCTGTCTCTAGAAGAGAATCAATTTCCAACATACTTAAAAACAATAAAACAAACGAAGGTGGGGGGATGTGGGAGGGGGAGGGGGTGTCAACTAAGGTCAGCTTTATTTTAGCTTGGTATTTTCTTCTTTCTTCAGTATGAGCATACGATTCTTGGGTTCTAATAACTTTAATTGCTCGTGCTTTGCTAGAGCTACAACTTAGGCCAGTTTACGCCCGCAAGGCATGTCAAAAAAGAAGGCAAAATAAACTGGTGCCAGAAACATTTAAGCAGACACAAAGTAATAGGACAGAGAAAATCGACATCTATACTAAATAATATGTTTTTTACCTAAACGAAATATATTAACAAATTATACACTAACATAATGCGTGAGAAGCATAGCTTTAGCAAGCGACGTAACATTACAGACTAACACACTCATCCGTCTCTCTGTCACCATTAGATAAGTTCTCCAAATTTCGTGGCTACAACTGTTAATCATACCGAAAAAAATACCCGTGTCCTCCCTACAGATTTTTTTGTCAAATTCCGTCAATATCGGTATAAGAATTTAGTTGTGAAAACGTAACAAAAGACTTGCTTCCGCATTTATAGTATTATTACTGCAGATCATACACACACTGACTGCGAATCATCCCTGAGGGGTCAATATAACATAAAAAAGTGTACACCTACAGCGTTGCAAGACTAACTGCAATTTGCCTCACATTGCACCCCTAATTTTGTGATATCTACAGTTTAACATTCAATCCGCAGGCGTGACTCTTACGATCAAAAACAATTTTTAAAAAACCACGGAGATCTGAACCGGAGACCACGACCTAATCATTAGTAAGCAAACGCTTTAACCACTGAGCTACCTGACCGCTACACGGAAAAACAGTACAGAGACCTCCATATCCAACGCGTCTGTCTATCGCCGTTCAGCAATTTTTCGAAATTATAAGGCAACATATATTATTTATACAGATAATTTTTCAACCAAATGTAGACAGTATTTTTGTCCTTGTTTCAAAGGATATGTGTGCAAAGTTTCATCGAGATCGAATGGAAACTGTGTATTTGTATGAATAACAAACAAACATACATTCATCTTTATATATATAGATATTCCTTTTAGAAATGTTTCTTTTATAAGTTCAAAGATTAGTCTGTGGGACTGTTTTGTTTGACCAAAGACCGCAGAGTTTGTTAATGCTGCGAATACATGTCAGATAATTTCACGCACACACACGCGCCCAGTTTATTTTTTATTTAATATAACTGTAACATATGTACTAACTATGCTTGGTATTTTTTTTTTATTGCTTAAACAATGACCACAGACGTTCGTAGAATCGCTAATTGTTATTAAACAATGAATGTTCTATTTTATTTAATGTATTTGTAAAACAATAAGTTTTAGCTTCTTCTCCATATATGCTTTACCTATGCCAAATTTCACACTCCTAAAACCATCGACTTAATCTTATTATTTAAAGAAAAACACAATGTGAAACATTAATTATTTATACGACTATGCTTGGTTCTAAAATTTACACAAGTAATTTAGTAAGTCATGAGAGATGGCTACTTTCCTGGAGTGGTTTTAGTCCACTATCGTCGCACAACTGATCGACACAGACATCATACAAGAGAAAGGCTGATCAACACACCATATCTTATGAATGGACCATGTTCTGATGATATAACAGTTTGCTAAACCGCGAAATAGCATAACCGCTCTATGCAGTGGTTTTATAAATCTCGGCTCATTTCAAAACTTTGCCACCGCTTAGGACGTGTTCTATTAAGATACCATTATAAAACTATCCTCAAGATATTTTGTGCATCACATTTGGGAGCGAGCTGCTTCCTGTACTCAAATTCGCTATCGTCGAACTACTGCCACTACTCTGTTGGGAATCTTCTACGTGTCCATCTATTCTCTGTAGCAAAGTCTTATTATTATCAATCAGTTCATTCAATACACGATCTGGCTTCTAAAGTCATCAGTTCAGGCACAACTTGAGCTGTGTTCTCCAGGTCGATAGATCTTGGGCCATTCTCTGCCACTTAACTCCAACAACCCTGCGTAAGTCCTTCCCCATCGGACCGGTGGTCTCCCATTGGACTCTGGTAGTCTCTTGGGCGCCACTTTGACACTGATTTTGTTCGTCTTTCCTCCGAGTAAAATGGACATCCCACTGCCATTTCAAGGAGGCTGTCTTTTTAAAAAAATGTCTGTGTCTCTTGTTACTGGTCTAACGTTGGTTGCTCTTTTGTTGTCTTTTCTAGTAAAGCATAGCATTGATCTTTTGAAAGATCATTGGACCGTCTTAAGTTTAAAGTCTATGAGAATAAAATTCAAGTACGGTGGTAATTCTCAATGCCTTTCATTCAAAGAGTGGCTGAATTTAAAACCTCCATAAGTACATCAAAATTCCTACGTATTTCATTATTTTACACCCAGTTACTATTTTTATTATATATTAAATATGACCAGTAAAAGATTATTTATTTTTAAATAAATGCTTAATGAGTTCCTTCAATAATTCAAATATTATGTAAGGTTGCAATATTACCGCTTGAAAATTTCGTATAAGAACACATCATACCAATGTTAGTTGGGAAACGTACACAAGTTTTTATGCATATTTTTGGCTGTTTCTAAATGTTCTGTCATGATTTAGGTGTTCAACCCATATTTTTAAATTTTTATTTTATTTTTTCCTCTTTAAGGTGTCAGAAATGGAACGGCATCAAAAATAATATCAGATTTATGTGTCTTATAAATAATATTTGGTTTGGATTCAATATCGAAGGTTTCATGCTACAGCTAACAGAATTACTTCTAATTTCGAAAAATGTAATTACGTTGTAGAATAGAAATATCTCTCCGTGAAATTTGAGTGTGAAAATATACTAATCTCTCACTAAGTGAGGAAAATAGGAAAGACAAAAGGCGAATAGATTGTACTAAACTGCAACAACCCATCTAGGAGAAGTGTATAGGAGTGTCTTCAGCTGATAGCGGAGGCTCAAGCACGTGAAAACACCCCGCTGCGACCCGGAGTCGGTATTGCGGCCACATGCACTACAGCTAACGGCTCGCATTACGGTGAGAAATGAAGGCTCATGTGTCAGGCAAGAGGGACCTGGCTTCACGCTGAAACCTTGATTCATCAGAAGATTATCAACATTGTTCCACGCTCTGCCTGTCAGCACTGAGGGCTACAATTAATGGCCGCCACTTCTACGGGCGCGCACTCTCCACACAATATACGCGCGCCGCAGTATCTCTTACTTTTTCATTTAAGCCTTACATACTGTACAAAAATTCAGTGAATTGCAGTCAGGCCCATTTGAAGCGATTTAACAAAGTCAAGCACGTAATATAGAAGGCAAATGGTAATGCAACTCACTGAATGAATTTCTTTCCCATTTATAAATTAACTACAAATTTTCTCACTCATCTGGAAGTTTGACGATGTTGATTAGTCGGAATTTTATTAAATTCAGTTAATTTTATATAAATTGGTATAGCCGGATGATCTGACAGCTAACCAAAATATTGTAATGCCTCAGTACCTTTCCCTGGAAATTTTGATTCCACACTAAAATACTTAAACAGTGACTAAATAAATTGCAGCATGCTTTTTCCTTTTATTAAAGTCAAATGTATTTATCTTCATTCACTATCTTCAATTTACTTACAAGGAGAGGCAGCCAATTGTAAAATTCAAACTCAGTTCATACGGCGTGTAATAAAAACTTAAGGCCAGAGGTATAATGTGGCTTCTTTGCCGTTTTCGAGAAAATCGGCATGAAATATTGTATTGTGTTGAAATACTTTCTACGTTAGGAAGGTTTGAAGGGAAGCGTTGTGCAGCCAGCAAGCTCTCTGGCTCTTAAGCCCGTCGCCACACGATAGAATCTCACTGCGGGCAACACTTTTATTTATTTTAATTATTCCAATATGTATACAGATAATTACAGGCATAAACATTTATGCGTATAATAAGTAGAAACCGAAGACTTCTCGTTTCGGCCCTCCCCATCCCTGGTGGGATAATGAACATCTGTCCACCAGCTGTAATGGTCGAGTAACGATATTTGTGTACGTGCGGCAACAAGTATTTCCATTTTTGAAATATAACTTTGTTTACGATCAAAATAATGAAATTTGATAGCTCTTGATAACTGTCAATTTTGTGTCGCAATGTTTTAATAAAATCAAAAACACTACAAGTTTTCAGTATCCCCCCATCTATGCCTTGAAATTTGAAATTATGCTTTGATGTCAGACATTTTTAGTAGGCCTACCTTTGTACAAATATTAAAACGGGTTGCATCTGAAGAAGCCGTACCAGTGAACTTACTGGTATCTATACGATACTTCTCCTTTGTTTCCAGGATATAACATAAAAATGTTTTGCTACCTATTTTCAGAGATATCCCGGAGTCACAACCATGATAGTAATTTTCAAGAATGAAATTAGCATCACACCATTTTGTTAATCACTGTAGTTTTTGCGTTGTATTTGTGTCTAACAGACAAAATTCGACTTTCTTTAACCTCCTTTCATAGATTGGGATAATTTAAATCAACTCTCTGTCTATCTCTAGAATAACAGCAATAGATTTTACAAATTTTCCACACGTTTACTAGGGTATTGTGTTAAATAAAAATTTCGGCACTTGAATCAAGTCTAGTAACCAGTGAATTATTGCTCTTAAGCAAAAAGTATTTAAACCTCTTTTGTGTGATCATATATCATCTCATATGATAACACCGTTGACATTTTTTTTTTTTCTGTTTACTGAATAAGACTGACAACTACATACTAAATTTAGGTAGAAAGAAGTGGATTTAGAATTATTATAATGAATTAATTAGGCATTTTTTTGTATTTTCGTAATTTCTTTTATTTAGAGATCAGATACTGGAATTAACGCATTTAATGATTGAAAGTTTGTCGTTTTTAATCATCGACCAAACATTAGCAGTTTGTTTGTATTTGTACCTATCAGTATTTTCTTATATCCCACTTCAAAGTTATTAGATGAATAACCAATATACTCAACTATTGTGATTTCGGTTAAAACTTACAGTGTAACATTTATTTAGTACATCGAAAGGAAACAACTGTATGGAAAAGGCGATCAGAGTTTCAGATACATTCTGTGTGACATACATTGTATTTGGTCTCGTATTACTGCAACATTATTTCTCCACGCGTGATGGAATCATAACACAGACTTGAAGTAAACAAAGTGGAGAAATCTCACACCAAAGAAATGTTCGCAAGATCGTAGACGTGGGTCTAAGAAATAATTCTAAAATAAATTAAACAGATGATGAGTGGAATGCACTAGAAAGTGAAATAATTAAAGCTATTAAAGAAACTATAGGCTTTTGTAAAGAAGCCACCAGGACGCGTTCGATCACAGGAATTATTTTCAAGTTAATGGAGCAGAAGAGGAAAAACATTAAAGCTAGGAATTAGGCGGGAAGACAAATAGCACAGATATTTCAGTAAATAAGCAAATGGAAAAGAATAATGGCTGCAAGAAACTGCAAAGAATTAGAAAACTGAATAGTCATAGGTAAAGCGTACGAGATTCATAGAGGCATCAAAATAAATTCTAAATAAATGAAAAAATAGGTGTTAATATTTGAAGGAGCTTATGAGAAACGTCTTTTAAGTTGAGAAGATAGATCCTCGAATTCGAGAGGACGGTGGGTCGAATCCCCGTCCGGGCATCCAGATTTTGGTTTTCCATGTTTTCCCAAATCACTCCAGGCAAATGCCGAGATGCTTCCTTCAAAATGCCATGGCCGAATTCCTTCCTATTCCTTGCCCCCCCCCCCATCTTTTCCCGTCTCTAAGGACCTCACTGTTAAGAGACGTTAAGCAATTTAAAAATATAAATGAGAAGATAGAAATACCTATGGAGGATATACCTAGAGAAATTTCGTGATGGGGATGACTTCAGCAACAGTGTGCTGAAACAGGAGACGATGTAAACATTGATGATGCAGGAGATCCTGTTTTCAGAACAGAATTTGACAAAGATTTATTAGAGAATGCAACCTAAACAAGGCATTTGGAATTGATGACTCTTGCAGGACATCTACATTCTCTGGGAAAAGAAGAAGTGCAAAGATTATCCAGATATCAGACACAGTTGTAACACAGAGTAGATATAATTGACTTAAATAAAATTATCATTTTTACGCTCCGCAAGAAGGCACAAGCTCACAAATGCGAAATTTACTGCACTTTGAATCTAACAACATACTCTTAAAAGTTACTGAACGGGATTATATTTAAAAAAATATAAATAATAATTGAAAAATGTTTTAGGCAATAGAGCAATTCTGGATTTAAGATTAATACAGGAAGTGCGAACAAAAAAGTTATCTAGGGTATTCTCAACGCGTTTGAATTAACCTTTGATAATGTCAGGTGGGACAAAATTTAAAAAACAAAAACTTGAAAGTGGTGGGACCTAAAATATCGAGATAGAAAAAAAATTTAGATTAATTAATAATGCTTATAAGAATCTAGTCACTGTAATATAGGCAGAGAATCTTGGAAGACTTGCTTCAGCTAAAATCGGGAGTGATACAAGGGTTTAGTCTATAAGCATCAGTATTAAACTGGGATGTAGACGAACCAATAACGGAAGTAAAAAAGAAAGTAATAATGTCTGCGGCATAAGTGTTCATGGAGAAAAAACAAACATGCTGCCACTTGCTGATGATGTTATCCTGATAGCTGAGCATTATGGGGATGTTGGAAATTACTGAATTCCACTAACAAAATACTGATGGAAGAATTTGTACTAAATACAAACCCAAGCCTGGAAAATTTAGTGAAATGCAGCAAAAATGTTATCATAAACATTAAATATAAAATAGGATCAGGTGTAATAGATGAATCCCTCATAGGAAGTAAAATTACAACTGGAAGTCAAAGTAACAATGAGCCTAAGAACAGAATAAGACTAGCGAAAAGTAATGTTCTTGAAAAAAGAAGTCTTGTAATTTCAAATATTGATCTAGGTCTCAGAATAAAATTTCTGCACCTGCAGGTATGGAGCATATAACTTTATGCAATGAAGAACGGATTTTATTAATACCAATAAAAAAGAAAATTGAAACATTTTAAATGTGGCACTATAGAAGAACTTTGTAAACTAAGGGAACAGATAATGTAAGAAACAAACGTGTTTTGGATATGATAGGCCAGGAGGTAGCACTTGAAATAGAAAAACCAAGATTAGAATACAGGACGGTAAACAATTTCATAGGATCTTTTTTTTTTTTAATTGTAGTCTTGCCACCGAAGTGGCAAGTGGCTCTACTACTTTTGTCTCTGTTAGGATGTTTTTTGGATCTCTGTTTATTTCTCATTGGGGGAAAAACGGACTGTGGGCGTCTAAGACGTCCTTATTTGAAAACCCCGGACAGGTTTCGTATTGCCTGGTAGGAATGAGCGTTTGTATCAACTACGTGAGCAGATGTACGATCTTTCCTAGATGTTTTTCTTGTGTCTCGCTGTGACCCCGATCGTTGTGGCTGTATTGATGAGCATCGTTTCTGGTCTGGTGGAGATGGTTGCTTTGATGGTCGTGGTTGGTTTTGTCCTTGGACGTTCCTGGTGGCTTCACAGCCTTCACTGTTCTAGTGTGCGGGCGGCTCCTGTTGGCGTCCGCTTGCAGCTTCCATCTCATTGGACAGCCCCCGTAACTGGCAGCATGGTCAGTGGTGAAGATGGCGCATGTTGGCGTCACATCGCGCGGTCTTGAGCACACCAGAACGCTGTGATTTTCCCCACAGTGGACGCACCTGACATGGTTCCGGCAGTCTGTCGACCGAAGCAAGAAACCCTGACACCTGAAACGCTGGCCGACTGCTGTCCCTGTGGTTCTCTTCTTACGGGGATTACTCCTCGTGGTCCGGCCATCTTGCTGCTTGGCTCGGTTAATAGCCTCGACTGTCGGTGACTTATTCTGCTTGGATTCCGGGAGTGGAGGGAGGCTTCCGTCTTGGGTAACCTCCATGCTTCGGAAAGTCATCACTTACGGGAAGCCCTGTGCTTCCATTCTTCCTGAGCTGGAATTTAATACTGCGGCTCTTGAGGAAATCCGATACCGCCGCCAGTTCTGGGCTCGTGCCTGTAAAGAGCAGTTTACCCGGTGTCGTCCCTGTCGGCGCCCGAGTTGCCTCTTCTTGGTGGTCAGCACTTGGTTTAACGCCGTGATGCTTGGATAAGGGCGATTGTCTTGTTGTTTACGGTCCTTTGTGGCCGTTGGTCATTCCATCTGCTCTGGTGGTTCGCGGTTCATCTTCCTGGCTGAATGAAGATGATGATTCATGGGGTTCACAGTAGAGTACTCGATGTAGGTCCCCAAAATAGTTATCCTCTTTGAAGCCCTTCCTGAGGATGATTGGAAGGTTTACAAGCCGTGACCAGTCTTTCTTTTTATCCTTGATGGGCGTTGCGAGGTAGATATACTTCTCGTCACTGAGCATGCACAGGAACATGTTACTTGGTACCTCCCATGCAACTATTTTCTCCCGTACCTGACTCTAGTTGAATTTTGCATGGTTGATCTAGGGCGTCGAGGTATTTCTACCACCATCTCGGGATATGTGCTGTCCATTTGCTTTAAAGATTTCATATCGTCTATCGGACGTGCAGCGGACGTAGATCAGAGTCTCCGCTTCCTCGAAAACCAGGTCGTAGATCCTGCTTTCAATTCTTGGTGACGACCATTTGTCCATGATGAGTTTGCGGAGTCTGACCCCTGGGATCGACGTTGGCGGACTCCATCGTGGCTGCCCGCGTACGGAGAGGACGTAGGGGTGCCGCACGGGGCAGTCCACTCATCGGCCGCTGCTTTGTAAAATGCAGGCTGGGGCATCCTGTGCTCCTGCGGGGGATCGCTATGGCACGATGTAGTATCGTCGCCAGATGCGTGAGGGTATAGAATGCGATGAGGCAGGGCACCGCTTCCTCACCTTAGTGCCTGCGAGTCAACACTATTAGTGAGACCCGTAACGGACGGAACTGCCGATACTACACAGCACCATCACTGCCTTATCTTTGTAGGCAAGTGGAGGGTGGGGGATATTGTCCGAATACATTGCCTCCAGCAGTAATTAGAAGGTTCAAGACATCTCTCTTCGTTTATCTTCAGGGTGGTGTCGGGTTATTAGCGTAACTTGTTATGACTTCCGTCAGTAACATGGTTTATTGGTAAGCTTATGGTTTTGGAGTTCGTGTAGTCCACCTGTTGTCGCAATTAGCTCTGGACCGGTCGCTGTGGGTCGTCGACTTTTGCTGTTGCCGCTTTTGAGCTCCCCTGCATATGTCGAATTCTGTGTCCGCAACATCTTGCTACTGTGGCTGTTGTACGACTGGGTGGATCTGCTCTCGGTACGGCTGGTTTCAAGATAACGGAGACTATTTCCCTGCTGAGGACTGCTGGTGACAGTTGCATGATGGCGAGTGGTGTCCGCCGGCGAGGCCCTGGAGTTTTGTGTGCTTGTAGTGGTCCCGCGGCGCTGCCGTTGGTGCCTCCTACGTTGTAGCTTCCATGATTTACAACATCTGTAAGAATCTGCGTGCCCAGACCCGCAATTGCAGCAAGTGGGTTCATTGCGGGGTTACATGCAGGCTGCGAGTTCGTGACAGCCTCCAAAGCAAATACACCTGGCATGTTTAGTGCATTCTCTGGCGTTGTGCCGGAAGTTCTGGCACTTGAAGCACTGGACCAGTTTACGTGAGGGCGGCTTCACTGCGGTCGTTGGTTTATTTGTTATCTGCATGATGGCATCTGACTTCTTCTTAACGCGACCGGGAGTCATGATGTTATATGACATGGAGCTTTGCTGAAGGATCTGGATGACTGCTGCGAAGTCGTCGGGGCAGGACGGAAGGATCTTCATCCCCTGGTGGTCTGGCCAGCTGACCATGGTCACCTTCATGTTACGCTGCTGCAGAGTGTAAGTCGCAGTAGTTCCCTACGTAGTTGACGGTGATAGGTGGTACTGGGCCTTCCCATAAGACAGGGGATTCTGCTGGTGGTGACTCAGGCGAGATCGAATGGGAGCTCTATGGTGATGTTTTGCCTTTTTGTGTGGGCGTTGGAGTTTCTCTTCTCGGCATCGTCTTGAAGTTTCGACCGGCCGCTGGATTGAAGGCGAGGGACTTGAATCTTCTTTTGATGGAATCGACGTATTCCACCCAGTCAAACTCACTGGCCAGCTGTGTCGGAAACGCAAGTGCCTCCGGGCACGCCGTGACTCCCACAGGGGAATACTTCTTGGCGAGATGGTGGTGCTCGCGGCTAATCAGGGCCAGCTCGAAGGTAGTGGCGTTGCAGGTTGGTATATCCCAGCTGAACAGAACTTCATCAAGGTAGACTGTGATGGTGAATTTTTACTGCTTGGGATTTCCGCGATCGAGTCGTTTTCTCCACACTCTCATGGACCAATCTTTTGGTCTGACGCTTACAACGACTCGATCAGTAGCTCCAGTAGGAAGGTGCGAGACCTCCGCCCAGATGCCAACTTCCTGTGGGAAGGCGCCACCTGCAATGCACTTCCTCTTCGATTTCACCTTCTTGGTCGTGGCAGTTTGCACGGGCGTCTCGGGAGCGCGAGTAGCTGCAACTGTGTCTGCCTTGGCGCTGACAGATGAGCACGAACGTCTAGACTTGGTAGTGCCAGTGTGCACAGGCGTCCGGCAGGTGACAATAGATGCATTTTTTTTTCGCAATCAGCTTAAGAAAAGAAATCCAGAAACATGGGAACTTACTCCGATGCCCAGGTTCTCAGTATCCCTCAACCCCGGAACAGACTAAGACAGAATATATAGTGAGAAATAATTATTATATACCAGAATTCGTGTAGAACGTTATAAGTATAGAGATGGACCACCTTAGTGCGTTAGATGCCAAAGGCATGGTCATAATAATTGTTTTTTTGCCATGTGCCTAGCCGCGGTGTAAAGTGCGCAGGGATGCATGACAGCAAGAGCTGCAGTCTACCATCAACAGAAAAGGCAAAATGTGTCAATTGCTAAGGCGAACATCAGGCTTCATGGCGTGGGTATCCTACCTTCCAAAAAGCAGTAAAACCTCCAAAGCAACAAAGTCAAGGAAATAAACGGGAAGACCAGACAGGAAAAGTAAAGCTTCACCAACGTGACAGGAAACAAAACAACACGGAAACTAGAAATAAACAACAAATCAACAAAAGGAAGGCCAACTTCAGAGACCAAAAGAAAACTTACGCAACTACTGCGGCAAACAAACGAGACAACCAAACCAATGCAAGCGAGGAATTTATTGACAAGATAACAGAAAAAAGCGCAGTTGCAACTGCAGTAATCCAGATGAATCCCACTGTAATAAAAACCTTTTCAGTGGGAAATCATTCATGGAAACAATGTTAAGAATACTAGATAAGATCAGAACAGCCAAGGATGACTCCAACAAATTCATTGCCCTAATGGAAGGAGTAATAGCGGTATTGAATAGCTAGATGGCTAGATTACTAAGGAACCAGAAGGATCTAAAAATAGCAACGTGGAACGCCAACAGTATAATAAAAATGGAGCTTCAAGACTTTATTCGACGATATGAATTAGACATAGTCCTACTGTCTGAAATCTACGTAAAACCGAAGCACAATTTTAAAATTACAGGACATACAGAATCTGGGAACGACAGGATGATACAAGCAAGTGGGGGAACGGCGATAGTCATATATAAAAAACTATCCCACGAACCAGTCAATTCACCACAATTAACTAAGATGAAAGCCACAGTAATCAAACTTCACACTGTTGAGGGACATATTGTGCTGGCATCGACGTTCCTAGCCCTGAACCGGGCTCTACTTGAGCACGACGTGGATGCCCTGCTAACAACAGGCAGAAGGCTACTAATCTGTGGTGACTAAAATTCCAAGCATCACACATGGAATTCAAGAAAAAACAATACTAAAGGAGAACATCTCCTAGAGATAACAGAAAGGCAAAATATCCAAGTTTTGGTCCCAAAGTCACCCACATATATACCGATCGACAGATGACTCCAACCTGATGTTCTCGATGTGGTTGTAATCAAGGATATTACACGCCGAATTAAACTAGAAATCGTTAACGATCTAAAGTCAGACCATGAACCAGTCCTGATCCAAATAAGAAACTGGGTGCTACCTTACATCAAAGAGAAGAAGACTAAAGATGTTGATGGATCATTTTTAGAAGATTAATTAATAACAAAATTAGAACCACATTTAACCTAACTACAACCAACAGAATTGAGGAAGCAATAAATCACTTTAACCTTATAATACTGGATGCAGACAAAAGAGCATCAACAATTTCAACACCGCAAATAACCGCCAAACACCTACCACCTGATATAGAAAATCTTCGGAAATTAAAATACACTAGCCAAAAACTGTGGCAACGGTTGCGCGATCCTCAAGACAAATGGAGGCTCAAACAACTTGGGAATGAACTGAGGAGACGCATGTCGGAACATAGGACAACGAAGTGGGAAACCAAGATGTCAGACCTTACATTGCATAACTGAGATGCCTAATAGATAGAGCGCGCACTCAAGACCCCAAGAGAGCCAAATATTGCTATCACTGGGCCAACTGGACCGTGCTTCCAGCCAATAACCAGTCACCATACCGAAGTAGCATACGACCTGACTGAAGCGGAAGCACGAATAGCTGACAATATAACTAATTTGGCGAGAAATATTATGAATACACCATCGGAGGACGAACCTGAACTTACAACACCTGGAGAAATTAGAAATCTTATCAAACAATTTACTCACAATAAAGCTCTAGGAGCCGATAAAATTTCAAATAACCACCTTTAATACCCACCTAGAAAGGGAATAGTGCTGCTCACTAGAGTTTGCAATGCATGTTTGCTATAAAAGTACATCCCAGAATCATGGAAAACTGAAAAAGTCAGGGCCATCCCAAAACGTGGGAAAGACCAGCGTCTCCCATGAAATTACAGACCAATAAGATTATTGCCCTCCGCATCCAAAGTGCTGGAACGAGTAATCCTAAAACATACCAACAAGTACTTAGATACAGACAAAACAATCCGTAAAGAACAGTTTGGTTTCGAAAATAGAGTATTCAGCACTAGCCAACTTTTCAGATTCGCCGAAGATGTGTCGAAGGGATTCAACCTCAGGAACTCAACAGAGGCTGTATTCTTCGAAAAAGTATGCGATAAGGTATGGCATGCAAACCTCATATTAAAACTAGGAACACAGACAACAATTCGTCACTGCTGTGTCTAACTAATTGAAAGCTCCCTAGAAAATAGAAAATTCCTCGTTTCAATTGAAGGTCAAAACTCATCAGTGCATCCCATCCCGGCTGGTTTTTCTCCAAGGTTGGGTCCTGGCACCAGTCCTGTTCAAAATTGACGTCAACGACATACAATTGGCGCCCTATGCCAAAATTGCACAGTTTGCAGACGATACAACAATATAGGCATCGGGAAGGAGACATTAGCTAAACGTCAACCACCTTGAGCACGGCCTCCACCTACTTGAGAAGTGGTGCCACACCAACAAAGTGAAAACCAACCCATCCAAATGCGCAGCAATATATTGCACCAGAAAGCGACCAATAATAGACAAAAAGACTTACTATAATGGGGCAATAAATACAATGGTCATCTGAAACTAAAGACCTTGGAGTCACCATTGATAAAAAGCTTCTCTTTCGGAAACACAATTTAGACAAAAGAAAACAGGGCACCGCTATACTCAAAAATCTTTTTCCAATCCTTTATAGCTCCGAACTAGCAACAACAACAAAACTTAGGATCAACAAGACAATTATCCTCCCCTTCATACTATACGGATGCCAGGTGTGGGGAACAATAGCTAAATCCAACATAGACTATCTCCAACGACCTCAAAATAGGTACTTACGAGTAATATTAAGAGCACCTAGATTCACATCAAATAACTTCCTTCACGACACAGCAAGCATCAACCCATTAAATGTAGAAATTTTCAAGCAGACAAAAAATTTGTATGACAGAGTAGACAAATTTAGACAAATTGACGAAAGGCTCCATACCCTTGGCACAACAATGCCAAGGCACTGGCACACCTATAAAGTGCCAGTAAGTATTATATAACAAGCAGAAGGGAACTGATATGATCATAAGAAAACTGTAGGGGTTTTTCACATAAGGTCGTCTCTGACGAACCATAGCTATGTTTTCCCCTCAAAGAGTAATAAATAGAGCCCCCAAAAATTTTCTTATCCTATACAGAGTAACACGTAAAGTAGAGCTACCCTGGGAGTGGGACTTTTCACAAATAAGCCGAAAGGCAGACACACACACACACACACAAAACGGAGATAAGAACATTTGAACCTGATAAGTAAAGTCCATAACATATAATAATAACTAAAAATGATACTCCAACATCGTCAGTCAACCCGCACAGTGGTAACTTTTGTAGACTATAAGAAAGCATATGATTTGATTGACCGCACTACTCTGTTCAATATACTACGTGAATATGGAGTAGATAATAAAACAAACTATTTTAATTCAACAAACTTTGACAAATACAACTTCAAAAGTGAAATTTATGGGCGAAATCTCTGAATCTTTTAAAATTAAAAGTGGTGTAAGGCAAGAGGATGGGTTATCACCACCCCTGTTCAAATTGGTACTAGACAAGATCATTAGCGTATGGAAAAAAGAAATATCTGGAATATATATGGGAACAAAGGATAAACGAATAAACATAAAATGCCTTGCTTTTGCGGATGATCTAACAGTCATTACACGACTTCATGAGACAACTATCAAAACCGACCTTCAATTCTCTTATGAGAAAACGCAGTATATGGACTCCAAAAGCACAAACCTGAAGCAACTCGTGACCAAATATGGCACTATTAAACAAGTTAAACACTTTAAGTACTTAGGAGAAATTATTGGGAATACTGGAACTGAGAAAGAAGCCCACAAAAACCGCGCTGAAAAACTGCAAAAAGCATATGCAATTACTTGGAATACTTACAATAAGAAATCACTTTCCACCAAAGCCAAACTCCGTCACTACCACACCGTCGTTCTTCCAGGAGCGATGTATGCGACGGAGACATCATCATTAACGGTAAATGTCAAAGGAATAGAAAAAATAGAAAGACAGAAACTAAGAAAAATACTCGGCCCCAAAATCCAAGATGGCATTTGGACGCAAAAGTTCAGAAGAACTGTATTCACTGACCGAAAGATTCACCTTACCTGCACGGAAAAGATGCATGAAATTTTATGGATATATAGCACGACTTACCACGAAAATTTTCCACATAGTCAACGGTCCCCGACAAAACAAAACACGCTGGTTTGTAGAAACAAAGAAGGACCTCGCAGAAGCCAGCCTTGACCCACTGACATCCACACGCAGTAAATATTGACAATTGATCACCTCACATAAATTTTCCCCTATGAGCCCAATATAAATAAATATGAAACTAGGAAATGCATGGACACAAGAGAGACGTCAAGCCCACAGCGAAAGGATGAGTAGGTTTTGGGAAAATAAGAAGAACAGCAAGAAGAATACAAAGGACAATGCAAATAAATGGTTCCACGCGCTCCTTCGTAGGCTAAACAATATAATAATAATAATAACACATTTTTTTTTGAGTCGTCATTCTTTCGACTGGTTTGATGCAATCCTCCATCCTTTCCAATCCTGTGCTAACTACTTCATTTCTACATACCCCTAACATCCAAAGTCTTCAATTATCTGCTTCTTATATTCTAATCTCTGTCTTCCTCTACAGATCTTACCTTCGACTGTTCCCTCCACTAACAAATTAACCAATCCAGCATGCCTCAAAATATGACCTACCAGCCTGTCTCTTCTTTCCGTAAGCTTCTTCCAGAAACTTCTTTTCTCACCCATCATTTCCAAAACTCGTTCATTTCTTACTTTGTCTGTACACTTAATTTTCAGCATTCTTCTGTAGCACCACATTTCGAATGATTCAATTTTCTTTTTTTTTTTTTTTTCCTAAAGTCCATGTTTCGCTACCATAAATTGCTGTGCTCCACACAAAGAGTTTTAAAAAAGTTCTTTCTAATTCCTTGATCAATATTTGAAACTAAAAGATTTCTCTTTATCATGAAGGCTCTTTTTGCTAGTGCTATTCTGCTTTTAACATCATTCCTGCTTCGGCCATCAGTTGTAATTTTACTTCCCAAGTAACAGAATTCACTTACTTCTCCGATTGCACCCGATCCTATTTTTTATATTTAATCTACTAGTATCGGTATCATTTTTGCTACATTTCATCACTTTTGTCTTGCTTTGATTTATATTCAGCCCAAAATCTTCCTTCAGTATTTTGTAATACATAATTTAAACAGGTTTAATAAAATTTAGGCCTAATTGATTTAGTAATTTTGTACATAAAATTTATTAATTGAGCGTGCACAAACTACCTGCGAGAGAAAGGAAGAGTGTTCAGTTGTTGACACTAGAGATGCCACGAATATTGATTTTGCCGAATACCGAATATTCGGCCACGCTCTCGACCGAAGCGCCGAATATTGGGCAAAAATATGTACTGTATAGCTTTCGCGGGTGACTGGCTACGACCTGTCTCATGGGGGCATCCATAAACCAGGTGCTCCATTATGGCTTCCTGTGAACCCCTCTTCTCCCACGTAGTCCGACGTTGCTTATGCCTCCCTCCCTCGACCGAGTCACGTGGTTTATGGATGGCCCCATATTGTGCGTGAGCTAGCCACTCAGCGAGCGTATTTGTTTGATTTGCGAGTTGATCGTGTTAAATACTGGCACTAATATCACAAAATAACTAACTGCCATTGCAGAAACATGGAATATTCCTCATAGCAAGATCCATTTACTTGTCCATGACAGTGGAGCCAACGTGATAAAAGGTGTACGAGACGCAGAATATGATTCTGCCAAGTGCTTGTTTCATTGCCTGTAATCAGCTATTGAGGAATCGCTAAAATCTCAAAGGCATATAACGCAGATGGTAGCTGCTGCAAGACGAATAGCTACTCACTTTAACCACTCTGGTATTTCTAAGAAAAGTTGAAATTCATTCGCCAATAACTTGACTTGCCAAACCGCCAACTAGTATAAGATGTAAGCACTCGGTGGAATTCCACATATTATTTAATGGAGAGATTATTAGAACAAAAGTGAGCTGTTTCTTTGTACATAACTGATCACGAGCGATTAATCAATTTAACACCTTCTCAGTGGCAACTAAAGGAACAATGTATCAAGCTCCTGAAGCCGTTAGAGGAGATTACAAGAATAACCAGCTCAGGTATTTCCTGCATCTCTGAAGTGATTCCACATATCGTCACATTGTTGAAATACCTGGGGAAGGAAGAAACTGCATATAGAATACCAAATTTATTGAGAATGAGAATTTCACTACAAGCTGAGCTTGAAACACGGTTCAACTTTGGTTACCAATTTTCTTGGCCCACGTTTCAAAAAATTCTTTCAGTATCTCAGAAAATTAATTGTGAATAATCTAGAAGTTGCGGTAATAATTCTCCTCCGCGTAGTAAGAAAAGACATATTAATGAAAATGATGAAACCACTGAAATACATGAAAGTTTCTGGAACTGTTTTGAGGAAGCTGCTACTGAAAATATGCAAAATGGTGATGATGTGGAGAAGAAAAGTGTTATTGCAAATGAGATTAATTTTTATGTGAAAACTGTTCGCCTACATCGGACGGCAGACCCTTACAAGTGGTGGCCAGCAAACGCTGAACAGTATCCAAGACTGATAGAATTCGCTCGGATTTACTTACCATCTCCTGGCAGTACGGTATACAGTGGGAGGCCATTATCAGAAGCAGGTTTAGTTTATGAGGAAAAGCGCAACCGTTTGTTTTCAAAAAAAGCTGAAAAAATTGTTTTCATACATCACAACTTACCGCTGGTAGATTTTAAGTTTTAAATGTAATAATTTGGAATTAAAATAAATACAATTTTGGGTAATATGTGAGTTTTCTTTTTCATGATTTGGTATTCGGTATTTGGCCGAATAGTACGCAACATTCGGCCGAATACCGAATATGGAAAAAAGTGGCCGAATAGGCCGAAAACCGAACAGTAGCCGAATATTCGTGGCATCTATAGTTGACACAGCGACTTATATAACGATACAGACATTTACAGATGCTATCATTCGTCCACTATACAGAAGAGGTAGTCCTAAATTTGGAATTTTGGTGTGCGCGGATCAAGCAATAACCAACCATTTCAAAGAAGCTACACAGTAACAGCTTGTGTGATGTTAATGCTAGCATACTTAATGTTTCGATGTGACAACTATTCGCTGTGGAATTACAGTAATTCAATAGATCAGTAACAGAGTCTATGCGTTGATATACACACAAATATACCAATCTCTTCATTCATACACACGCCAGGCACGTGAGCTTGCAGAAAAGCTAAGTGAGCCATCTTCAACTATAAAATCTTCGGAATTAGTTAGAGTTTCAAGGGTTGGTACAAACTAATGATGCGCCAAACGTGTTTAAAATATTGCGTACAAGCAAAATTTAAGTATAGGAGGAGATCCAAGAACGAGTGCTTTTTCGTACGCAGGACATTACTCTGAAAGTTTATCGCCTAATTGACAGCACAAATCTTAAATTCTGCGTGGAAGAAGTCGCTAGCGTCGATATAAAGAGGTTAGCTCAAGATAAAAGGAGATGGAAAACTGCATCAAATCGGCCGCAGGGCTGATGACAGAAGCAAAAATAAATAAGAGAATCTATTAAAATTGTAAGGTAAAATAAATCTTTTATTTAAAAAAATCTCCGGTTTTTTTGAGTCCCTTTATTTTTATTTAATTATTACTCTTGTTCATTGATCCCTGCCGAGGAGAGACCTTTGTGATGAGAATATGTAATAATATATGTATACATACGAAATGAATAATGAAAAACTACTATATTACAAACAGTAAAAACAAACAAAAAAAAAACGAAATTAGCATTAATTTTTAAACTTAATTTTAACAAAAGGCATATTAGATGCAATTAATACTTTGTCCTAACTCTTGAATGGAGTAGAAGGAGTTGCAATTAAAATAATCTCTTAATTTTCTTTAAATGCAACTGTATTATCTACAAACGGTTTTACATTTTTAGGAAGTTTATTAAACAGATGTGACTCAGAATATTTACCTCCTCTTTGTTTTGTATTGATGAAAATGACGTTTGCGTTTTGCACAAGTTATTTTTGTTTCTTTTGTTGAAATTATATACCTGTAACTTTGATGTAAACTAGTTGAAATGTTCTGTGACAAAGTGTACGAGAGAATATAAATATCGAGAAGTCATTGTAGGAATATTGAGCTTTTTAAAGAGTTGTCTGCAAGAAGTACTTGCTTATACCCTACAAATCATCTTAATATCTCTTTTCTGTGCTGTGAAAAAAAAATTCATTTTGAAGAGTTTCCTCGGAAAATTACGCCAGATCACATGACTGATTGAAAGTAAGAGGAGTTCACTTGTTTCATTAATTACAGATACACTGTTAAATAGATTTTTATTACATAGATGGCATTACTTCTTCAATAGTTTTGTAATATGTTCTAGGTAGTTGAGATCCTCATCTATTTGAATTCTAAGAAATTTTTACTAAATTTGTTTCCAAGATTGTGGTGTTTTTATAATTTATATGTAAATATGACTACTCTTATTTTTTTAACCTAATAAAATATGCTTTATCAAAGTATAATTTTGATTTCACCTTAAACCGGTTTACTATTTCACAGAGCACTTCATTTGAATTTAATTAAGAATTAAAGTTCCTCAGATGCGTTAATTAAAAATGTATATAAAGCCATTTGTTTGGACGAATTATTTTTGAATCCAAACAGGGAAGTGGTAATAATATCATATCATCACTCCACGATAGAGGAGTCTAGTAGATCAATGGTTAAGGAGTCTGACGGTATATCGAAAGATCCCCGGTATGATTCCTTGTCTGGGATGGGATTTTCAGACTCTCTTAACCCGACCTTCACCTCTGGCGCAGCTTAACGTGCTGTCAGAAACAAAAAATTGCAGAAATTAATAGCCGATAACACTACAGGAAACATAATAATAATAATATTTAATTAAATTTCAATGGAGCGCACGCTCCGGTGGCAATTTCCATACACTCCCATCTTCCCTCTTTCCTGCACCAACCTACATTTGCCCTCTACAAATTTTAACTTTAAATTCTTTCAACAAATAATACATGAATCAGCTTGACACTACACAATACGGCTCCAGTGATATAACAATGTGATTATTGTTTTGCTTAACATGGCATAATCAATGCTAATGTGTTTCATTCAGTCAATTCTTAAAATTATCCTAGTTATTGACGCTATATTTATTGACCGACTTCTCCATTTAGTCGCAATTAAATTAAATAAGTACATGAAGACTGAGCAATGATTCAAATAGCAAACCACCACGTGAGTTGCAGTGTATGAGCTTACAAATGAGCACCAAATCAACTCGAGCAAACGGAAATTAGCAAGTCATGTAGAAAAGGGTTAGGTAAACAGCTTTATGAGGGTGTTTGAGTATATTTGTGCGGCTCCTTGATAATACAGGATGAGACATAATATGGAGCGGTTTTAATAAGCACGCGAATCAAGCTGCGTCTGAGAGAGGTGGAGGGGATAGCGTCAGTTAAGTTGGGCGCGAAATCGTATAGTCATAATAGAGCATCGTGCGTACCCTGTCAAAGTATTTTAACAAAACGGTAATTCGTATCAGCTAGTACGTCATGCATTCCGCAACCACTTCAACATTAATCGGAATTGGCCGGTGTCATCTGCCTGTGCGATTAAAAAGTGGGTTGAGAACTTTGAAGAGATAGCGTCAACGACAAAGAAGAAAACTGGGAGACCAAAAACTGTGTGCACACTTAAAACATGGTACGTGTAAGAGTTGCCATTGAGAGAAGCCCTCGTCGCTCAGTTCGCCGGCACAGCGCTACTTGGAATTTCAAACAGATCGGTAAGAAGAATTTTACTCCAATATTTGCACTTTCACCCTTACAAAATCCAGATGGTTCAGGCAGGCCCTTAAAGAAACAGATTATGTGAGCCGAAGCCAGTTCTGCTTAGAATTTTTAGACTTGATTAATCAAGACTAGGACATTGTAAACCGTTTGTGGATGAGTGATGAAGCTCACTCCCCTCTCTCCGGTTCTGTGAACAAGCAGAACTTTCGATTTTGGAGTAATTTTAATCCTAGAGAACTGCATCAACATCCATTGCACTCCACAAAAGTTACGGTGTGGTGCACCATGTCTTCATTAGGGATCATAGGGCCATACTTTTTTGAAGATAGCCTTGGCATGCTGTAACAGTGACTTCGCAGAGATACGCAGACTTTTTGGAAAACGTTTTTACCTCACAACTTGCACACTACGAAGTTAATGATGATGCGATTTTCCAGCAGACGGAGCAACCTCCCACATTGCTAGAGTAAGCATTAATGTTGTCAATCCCGAAATGGGGAAATTGCATGGCCCTCTCGTTCACCTGACCTCACAACATGTGACTTTTTCATGTGGGGTAATCTGAAAGGCAAACTTTACCAACATAACCCTCCTCGAACAATTGAAGTCCTGAAAGAGCGGATCCGACAGAAGTTTGTTCAAATCGCACTGGCAATGCTGCTCGATGTGATGAGTCACTACAAGGTCCGGCTAGATGAATGTGTGCGTCTAAACGTACACCATCTTACCGGAGTTTTCTTCAAGAAATAACCGATGTTTTACTATTGCAGAAAATGCTTTTTCATGTATTAATGATTATGATATAAATTTTTTAATGAAATGTTTTTGCTTAACAGACTTTTAAAAATCGCTTTTTATTATGCCTCACCCTATATTTTTATATACTGTACATTTTTAATGATAATAATAGTAGTAACATCGACGAGATCTAATACCAGGTGGGCTACCAGATCACATTACAAGCAAGAATTATTATTATCATGATTTTGCCTTCCTATACCGACAGTATCATCGGATAAAATAAAATATCACGGTAGTTTTATGCCAATAGTTGACGCGTAATCACAAGTGTTACTTTCTTTGGGTTGAGTATCATCATGCTGTGACATGTTTAGTAATTGTTAGTGATTTTAAAATATTTGTACCTCAGTTACCGTATCATCATTATAGTCATTTGTTGTTCTATTTGTATTTTCTTATTTTATCCTTAAAAATATATTTATAACATTTCTTTATAGATACCGTTAAATGACTGCAGAGGTAAAAACACAAAGAAAATTGCAGATGAGTGTCACAAATTAAAAACTGAATGAATTTAGTATTTTGCATTCGTTGCGAATTCAAATGGTTTTCCATCTATTCACATGTCTCTTTTTGCAAAGAATAACGTGCAGATAATTAGAAGTAAATGCAGTAAGACGTTTTGAAATTGAACACACTGTAACTCATTTCCTGTAAAATATCCAGTGATATGCAAAAGAAAGCCATTGAAGAACTTCAGAAATCTTTAAAATAGTCAACCCCTACATTTAATAGTTTGTTACGATATGCTAATACCATTATCGTTGCAAACTTCAGGAAATCGCCAAGAGTCGAAAATTTTCTAGAGACCACGAGTATATTAAAAGTTGGTTTATTAATGTATCTGAAAATCTCTTTGCAAACTTTAAAAATAAAGCTGACATTTGAATAACTTTCAAAATATACCATTGGCTGCTAGAATAGTCACAGATAGAATTCCTAAGATGACCTCAAACATAACTGATCAATAAGTTGAAAATATTAAATGAGCTTCAGCTATATCAACAAGCTATTTGACTATTTTTTTAAAATGATTATAATTCGTTTATTTATACACGTTATTCACCGGGAACTATTTACTTTTTGACGAAGAAGTTTATTTCATGTAAAATTCAACGTTAAAATTTAGAGTATTTAAGAGCCCGCCAAATCCCTCCTTTGTTGCCTGCCGCGGGTCAACGACACTCGTGACGTCACGTGCCAGCAAGTGCTCACTCTAGATAAGTAACGTTTGGTTAGTTTCTTTGAATTTGTGTATATATGGTTGGAAATAGGATTTATAAATAGTGTGTACTACATCAATCTGCAGCCACAGCAATAAAAACTCCCCAAAATACCGCAAGTGTTCCCACAATAGATGAAAAAAGTCACTGCAACTTACTCGTAGAAACCCAGACGATATTGCGACAAGGTCACTTACCATTTTCTATTAAGCTCATTTGCACTATAATTTCATAGAGTTAATTGTAACACGTTGTTTAAGGCGAGATTCACTAAGGTTAGGGTTCTTAGTTTCGATTCTCGCTTCGAAATATGTTTTATTTGTTTTCTGTGGACTTTTTCTTTCGATACTAGTTGCTGTTGGTTGCATAGCAGATTAATTTTTTTCTTCTGTTTGGAAAATCCACCAAAGCATCAATTTGGTTTTTTCCGAACGCTTTAAAACCTTTGTGATAGTAACCGAATTACAAACATTTAAAACATAACCGAACAAGGCTTCAAAAAATTAAAAAAAAACTGAAAATTACTTGCACATTAAAAGTAAATCCCGCCTAAATAGACATATTTATGTCATAAGGGTAACCTGCAGTTATATTATCACGCATAAATTCAAACAAAAGGGACTCAAGGCGTTCCGGAACTGTTGAAAGATTAGCATGAAATTCTGCAAAATAAATACCATTATTAACCGCAGTGCACCTGTATTTGTTGCATGATAATGTATCTCTGTTATGTTTAAAAATTCATCCGTCTTACAGCAGCGTATGATACAGTCAACCAAAAAATGTTGATAAGTAAGGTATATTCATCACAAAAGACTACCATCTAACACAATTCATGAACTGTTTTCTACAAAACAGAAGGTTTTACGGGGTAGAGTGACGTAAAATTTACGTAACCCTACACAATAAGAAGAGTCGCTGGAGGACTCTGGCGAATTGACTCCCTCATGGTAGCGAGCTGGCTCCGCTCTTGAACAACATATACACAAATGACCAACCAATCATTCTTGGATCAAGAGCATTCATTGATCCAGATGACACAGCAATTGCAACTCAAGGCACAACCTTTGAGGCGGTGGAGGTGAAGCTGCCAACAGCTGTTGAGAATATGGCAAAGTATTCTGATGCTAATCACTTGAAGCACAACTCCAGAAAAACACAGGACTGCGCATTCCACCTGAGAAACAGATAAGCCAGAAAGAAGTCAAACATCAAGTGGAGGGGACAAAAAATATTATGATGTATGTTGGGAAGTTGACAAATAAAGAAAGTCTTTTCAGTACCGTCCGTGGTCCGAGGAGTAAAATTACATACGTGCCACTTTTGTGTGACGTCGTAGATTCTAGAAATGAAAATAAAAGTGTCTTCAAATGAGTCCCCATTCAAAGGCAATTTCGCAGTCTAAATTATACTGAGATACGCACCGGCGGTATTATATTAATCTGAATAGAAATAATGCTATTCGGAACTGACAGCAATATTCAACTTTGGCACGCTCCGTGTTTGGATTTTACCTTAAGCTTGTAACGGAATGACATTAATCGACAATTCCATATATTTTTATATTTAACATTGTAAAAAGAATAATCCTACGAAAGGCACGCGAGTATGTGCAGCTGGCATTCGCTGGACCTCACAAACATCAGTCGCCAGGAAGGCGCGATACCCAGGTGGCTATCGGACAATGGGCAGCTCCCCTACCTAACGGAACAGGTCAGGTATATAATCCTTTAGCTCCGGGAAAATACCTTGTTCTCAAGCGGACGTTTCTGGAGGTCATATTTGGCGGATACGCCCGACTCCATCTGAATTTGCATGGATCGCTGAAAGGCAATGTTGGCCAATCGTTATAGCTTGTGAAGGTGGAACCGATAGCAGGAGCCAGTCAACGGCGGATTATTCTACGCGTAATTCTAATTTCCATCAATTTTTTCTGTATGTAAAAAACGTCCTGGCAAGTGGTGTGGCTACCACGGACCCCGCGGAGAGACGGATGTGGCAGAACTGCGGAGGACTTACTTCGGGTCCAGTCGTCAGAGTTGAAGGTTGTGCTTGGACCTAAAACTTCGTACTAAAACTTCCAAGTTTGGAGTGTGTTCTGACTTGGCATCGAATCCTCCAAAGGTAGTGAGATCACTTTGCAACCAGTCTTTTCGTTGCCTGAAGGACTTACTGCATTTCCACTGCAGCTAATACCCTATAACATTTTAGCCGTTGAGGGACGCCCCTCACCATAACTGTAACTACCCACCGAATAATACAGTGTGATACTTGCCTACAGTCATTTGAGTACAACCATGTAATGACCCTTCAAAGGAAACTTCGAGTGATTGGGAGTTCTCGCCTCCGATAATTGTTGACCTAATGACTTTTAAAGCCGCGAGATAACTTTAATTGTAACCCGGCAGGATAATCGACTTAGTGAGTTGATATCTCCACATCTGGTGAGTAATTTAAATTTATCCTGGCACCCGACAACTTGCAATCAAACGCAATTCTTGTTATTATTGCTTTTGATTTTCTTTAGATTGTTTCCCGATTGTTTTAAAGGGAACATTTCATTAAAGCCAAATGTGGAGTGTCTAATGACAATTTAATAATGTTGAATTTGTTTTGCAATCATGTGTTTAATTAGTAGAGCTATGATTTTGTTGTTTGTTTATTAATGTTGGAAATTGTAAGGCGAGGCTTTGCTTGATTCCATTTTTATGATTTCCTGTATTAATATTAAAGCTAAATGAGCCTCAGCCAGTACGCCTGTACGAGTATCGAATAAATAAGCAGCATATGGTTTTCTTTTAATGATAAAAAGAGGAGTTGGAAAGTTTTTCCCCTTTCCTCCCTCCCAACCAAGCACCTACTACAAACTATACCTGGTGAATTGAAGTAGATGATTTAACTTCCGGTAAGAAACTCTAAAGTCATTAGTACTACACAAAAATATTATTAATTGGGTTCAGTTATGCTAAATAGCTTTCAGCCCCCATAAGGGGAGGTATAAATTAACGCTGATTTCTACTGACGTTTATACAATATGCTCGATGGTGCTAATTTTTATTGCGACTGCAAATCGTCATCATCAGGCGTTTAATTCCTTTCTGGACGACTTGTCACCACCGGAATTCTCTCTGCATTACATTCATTAAGGAGGTCACAACGTCCGTGCGATTAACTTAAGTAGCATACTTCATGTCACAATCCTTTGTAAAATAAAAACCAAGTGAACGAAGTTAAGGGCAACAGCTAGCAGGTACGTGAATCCGGGAGAAAGGGAGTGGGAAAACTTTCTTTTGTAGGTAAGGAAGTCAGGACGAGGAATACATTACCACGGGAAATAATGGAGAGAAGGTGGGGGTGTAGGGACATTGCCACCGGAGCGTGTGCGCTCCATCCCATTTGAAATTAAATTGTAATAATAAAATAGTGTCTTTAACGTTACAAAAATGTGGTTTGAGTTGTATGATACAAGTTGTCACTTTCACAATTGAAAATTAACGTGAGCAGAATATGAATAGATTCTTCTCAGTTTTCTCAGAAGTCACCTCAAAGACTAAGTATGGGGATATTTCATGTCTCCAGTAAACTATAATTTAACTTGGTTGTATAAGAAACCGGCCTGGTTACTGTAACTACTCATCGTTGTTTGGTCTTATTATCCTATCTCGAAACAGTTCATCCTCTTTTTAATGTATTGTAACTGGCGGATAACTATGTAAAATAACAATAAGCTCCAGTTGGTGAAATCGTGATGTGCTCTAGTGAGGTAATAAGAAAGTAAAATCTTTTCCTGTGTCATGATTTTTTTAATATTAAAGATAAATTAGCAGTACCGAATTGAAACCGTACTTGTTACACCAGGTGTAAGTATGGAAATGGATAGCTAGTTTCTCTCTAGATGTAACGTTATTCCAGCAGTCTTGAAGGTCCGCTGCGCCCAAACGAGAACACAAGCGTCAGGTTACTTCCTCACACGCCCGAGGATATCATCTTCAGTGTGGTTAAAGACGAACTACTGCAGCGAGCTCCGACATAAACCACATAACGAATATACGATCTAGAGAATACTGCAGCTGATGTGTGGGACCGCCAGAACACTGGCCTGTTAACAAATACGAGTAGATTTCTCTTCCGAAACAGTTATTTACCATAATTTTACTTCATTATTCTTGGATATTAAGTCAATAAAACATAAATGATCTCAGTTTATCGTGAAAGTCAAAATTGCGCATCTAGGTGTGGAATTTTTGGCTTATTAATATTTAGTAATTGTACTCAGGATAAATCATTTACCTTAAACATTTATTCTTTCATGTAACAATTGACGTAATTATATTTTGATGAGAATTCTAGTAATTATTCGACAAAACTTTTTTTTTCATCTTATTTAAGAGATGAATATAAAATTTCCTAAACATCACTCGCATCAGTATTTCATCTATTAGATGACGCATAGAATGTTTGAAAGTTTTAAGGTGCTATTGTAAAAGCGTTATCGCTTGATGATCTAATTTATTACTTATCACTCTAGACGTTATAACTGAGAGGCTTACAAATACTGAATGTATGCGCGAAATATTAAATGCAATATTAACACAAGCATATTAACATCAGACAGCGTTGGCAACATACATTTATATATATATATATATATATTATGACTATTTTGATTTTTTTTTTATATATTTAAATTTTTAGATATAAGAATTATAACTGCAAGTTTTTATTTGCATTCTTTAGTGTCTCGACTGGTTTGATACATTACTGGAGTTCTTATGCTTGGATAATCTTTTCATCTCAACACACTCCTTACAACTTATAAAGTTATGATGAATTTCTCATGCCCATATCCAAGTTCATGTTTCATTACTATAAAGTGCTGTTATCCATACATATAGCTTTAGATAGTTCTTTCTGAGTCCTAGTTCAATTAATGAAAATTATAGTGTCTTGTTTTTCAACAAGGCCCTTTCCGCTAGTGATACCGCCCATAATTTTACCTTTACTTCCCAAGTAACAGAATTCGCTGATTTGTACTTTACATATAATCACATATTTTATTTAATCTACTGTTATTGCTGTTATTTTGTCTAGCTTTGGTGTATAGTTATCCTAACTTCTTCTCTCAGTTCTTTCCTTACTCTGTAATATAAGAAATAAAATGTTAAAAGAACGTATTCGTGAATAATAATTATAGCTATGATTCTTTTCTATGATTGTCTGACAAATAAAGATAAAAACAGAATGTCATTAAATTCAATAATTTTGAGCTTTCTGTTAGGTAACATATTGGACAGTTTGTTATAGTCCAACTAAAGTCGATTGCATGTAATGATTCTACAAGAATAAACTATTAATCCAGATTTTGATTTTCATGTAAAGTGGACAAATGATTATTGCACTAAAAATGTTCGTTGCATTGAAGCAGTTGATAACATCTGAGCAATGACAGAATTTTGGAATTGACTATGCTTATCAACACCGTCAGAGATTTTGACTTTTGAACTTAACTTTTTAAAAAAAAAAAAAATAGAAAAGGATGCACGGTTTGTTAAAAAATTTGGTAATAACATACCTATTATTAAAATTGAATATAAACAATCATCCATCAATAGACTGACATAGTCCTTAATGATTTTACTTTTTTCTGTTGAAATGAAAGGAACAAAAATGTGGAGTTATGAGAAAAGTCATGTGTATGGAATAGCTTTCTCATTTCTATTTTTTTGTTGAAATCGTTGGTTAATTAATGTTTGTTAGATTTATAGCGACTTTTTCTTTATTTTAGCTGAGTTAGTTGAACCAGTTATGTAGAACAGATCTGACACATCATAAGCTAGGCATCTAACTTAGATACGGAAAAGTAATTAATTTTATATTTAAACGAATGTCTGACACAAACAGCTTTAAAGAAACTATTTCCCAGACATGTTTACTGCAGACACCATTGGTCACCGAAAAGGTTAGGGAAATGGAATGTTAAGGGTAGTCGTCTTGAAATTTTATTTGCAATTTATAGTCACAATATTTATGAAGATATGTGTTGCTTTACTTTCAGCACCATGAAGTTGAACATTTTTTATGTTCGTTCTTGAACTTAACCGTAATCTGACACTGGTTTGAAATTTGGTTACATTAATGCTATCACTAATTTAACAACATAACAATAGACATTCCTCAGTTTTCTTAGTATAGACATCTAAGCAACGCCGCGCCGGTTTGTATGGTGGAATGAAACCGGCAACATTACGGTATTGCCTTACGTATGACAGATCTACAATAATACTTTCTCTGCATTCAATAGCCGTAAGGTAAAAATGCAGTGGTTTTGAATTTTTGTTTTATTATTCCAATTGGTCAAGTATTGTGTATCTGTGTAAAACGATTTGTGTCCGAGATACTGTTTAACAACGTGTGAGACTATTGATCATTAGTCTTTTCTTTTTACGTTATGTCGTCATTATATCCTCTTGTTCTTCGCTTCCTGTAAATAACTCAGCAGAAATACGTCCAGCTTACAGTTTAAATTAATAAGTTTAGGTTTTGAAAGAATGGTTTCTACATTTCGATAAGATTTTGTGCGTAGTAGGTTAGCATGAAATTCCAAATGAATACTTTTCAATCTAGAACCATCAATTCACTGAAAACATTGCTTTGTTTTATTCGATTTTTTCTGTCTCTGATTTAGATATTTACAACAGGTCTTTCAATATATCACAACAGAAACTTCTATTGTCGACTCACAATGCATGGATGCTAGCACGCTGGCCTCGAATTATAACGGTCTCCGGTTAAAGTTTGGCAGCCGGCATTGGTGGTTAAATTAACTGTTGTGTTCGTTTGTACTGTCCTTACTATTCAGTTACGTCCCGAATCACACGAGGAAAGACTGATAAAATACTTAGTACAATATAACTTTGAGCTGGCTAAATGGTTGGAGGAACCGAAGAGCGTAAGAAAGAACTTCTATTGTACAAATACAAACATTGAGAGCTGCATCATTGCAGTGATAGTAATCATTCAGCATCTAAGTAGGGCGATATACAGGGTGATTCTGTGATGATGTTACAAACTTTCAGGGATTGTGGATAATGTATCAATTTGAGTTAAGGGACCCTGGTCCGGAGACGACCGAGTCGAAATTTATAAGTAAAAATCTACTCAAGTTTTGGCATAATCTCAAGCAGCGCTCAAACTAAGGGCCCCAACTTTCGAACCATGACCTTGCAGTAAGAATTCCCTCCTAGTACACCCCAGTACCCTACGTTGATGGACGAGTGGCGGAGGACGAAATTGATCTCGGAGAGACCGAAAATCCTAGGCCTATGGCACTACATCTACATCTACATCTACATCCATACTCTGCAAATCACAAACATTGTGGGTGGCAGAGGGTGCTAAGCACCAATCCTAAACCCGCCCATTCTAATCCCGAATAGTGCGAGGAAAGAAGGAATACATGTAAGTATCAGTACGGCATCTTATTTCTCTAATCTTATCCCTCCGGTCATTTGACCTAAATAGGTTGGCGGAAGAAGTATTTCATTGCACTCGAAATTTAAAATTTTTCGCATATTCTCCAATAACTTCGAACGCAAGCTACGTCGTCTGTCTTCCAAACTATCCCAGCCCAATCTATGTATCAATTCACTGACGCTTTCATAAGGGCTGTAACAACAAGTCACGAATCTAGCGGCTCTTCTCTTCACCCTCTCAACTGAGTCAATCAGAACCTTGCGATACGGATCCCAAACCCCACAACAGTAATCCAGATGCGGATGCACTAGTGTTTTATACGCTACCTCATTTGTTTGAGCATTACAATTCCTCAAAATAACACAGTAATAACTAATTCCATTTACGTACACAAGTTTCACAAACTTCTATATTTACAGCAGTTGTTCAAAATGGCCTCCCCCAGCATCAATGCAGGCATGACATCGTCGCACAAAGTTCTGGCGCACTCATTCTGATTAATATATCCGGTGTCGTTTTAACAGTGTCACGGGCAACGATAATCCTTGCCAGGAGATCCTTTACAGTCTCGACTGGTTTATCGTACACAAGACTTACTAGTTATTATCCCAATCTGTAAGTGCTTGCGGGATTGGCTACCCTACAATATTAGCAACAACAGTACTCGTACTTGCGTAAAATCCTCTCTAGCTTTCCATCGGGATAGCGCGTCAGCAAAAGTACAAGGCGACGTTTCGGAGCCTGCCTCTGGCACTGTTGCACTGATTAACTCCAACATACGCGACTGACAACACCTGGCAACCAAAGGCCTGGCTGGAAGATGGAGCCAGAAGCAGGCTGCGAAATATCGCGTTATAACTTTACTAACGCGCTATCCTGGTGGAAAGCTCGAGAAGATTTTACATAACTGACACACCGAGAAAGCCTACTTTCTTTCAGTATTCGTACTTCTATTCCACTGTCCGAGGTATCACAACGATTTTCGTTTATGACTTTTGACTCGGATTGATATATTTACCATTCTACACCATCCCTGAAAGTTTGTAACATAACCCCGAAATTATTCTGTATACTGAAGAAAAATAGAGTTTAGAGTAATAGATTGTAAAGACATAACAAAATCCTTTAACTATATGCAACTGTACTCTTTGTTATGTTTATATTTTCTAATGGCAGCAAATTGATAAAACAGGATCGCCGGGCTACGCAACGCAATAATATTCGTGAAATCCTGGGACTGCGGCAGACTCAGTGACTTGAGCCGGCCGGCGCGACGACGCTGCTGACGTAGGCCGTCACGCACCGCCGCGGCGGCGGCTAGTTCGACGGCGTGGCCGGCAGGCGTCGCTGGAGGCGGTGTGGCGGGCCCAGTGTGGCGCGAGCGCGTGCAGCGTCTGGTCGTACCGCAGTGGCTCGCGTGTGGTAGCGCCGTCGCGTGCCGCCGGCCAGTGGAGTGGCATGCCACCGGCGGCCCCACCGCGTCCGCCGCACACACAACTTCATTGACTCACTCCGTCGCCACCGGTAAGAACTCTCTCCCATAACATACAAAACTGCACACAAAAAAATGTCTCACACACCATATTCCACAATATGGCCCATTTCTTTCGAGATTGTGATCAACTGGCAATTCTTCCTTAAACAGGGGAAAAGGTAGCTTTAAGTCCGGTGCACTATTTCGGAAAAAAGTAATGAATTTTGGTCCCCCGAAACGAAATTAGTTTAAATTCCTTAAGAAATGTTTTGTATGGTTCTCAACTTTTAACACTTTAATGTAGCTTTTGAAATTAATGCAGCGTTAGTTCAGCGATCAAGTGTTATGGAAACGCCTTTGTATTTGTGTATCCCATACAACCTATTCACTGAAATATTTAGTTAGTAAATCTATATTAAATACTTCAAATCACTATGGAGCTTTATACATATACTAGTTATTACCTGTGACATAGAACGCTTGGAATTCAATACAGGAAGCTCTAGGTTGTGTGAAAGGTGTCACACAAACTGACTGCGAGAGAAACAAAGCCTGATCTACCGATATAATGTTACAGAGACTTGCACACGCTATCCGTCTGTCTGTCGCCGTTGTTCAAAATTTCAAGACAAAGTATTATATTTAAGCAGAAAAAAGTATCCTACGTCCTTCTTAATGATGTATATTACTTCCTTGTCAAATTTTATCAAGATCGGTTTAACCGTTTTGATATAAAATTGTAACAAACAAACAGAAACTGAATTACTATCACATTTATTACATTATTGTAGATAGAAGCTAGTGGCGTAACTTTCAAGGGAGTTAATATTATTCATATATATTTACAATTTAGAAATTAAATACTGTAGAATACAATCGTTGTAAAAAAAATAGGTTACGTATTAATCAAAGCTACTACCGCAAGTGTTAATTCTTTATCCAAACACACAGTGAAAAACATTTCAATTATAGGCACACCAGAGAAAGTACTTTTCGGTACTTAAATGTTACAACACCTGTTTGAGAGATGTAAAACAGCAGAGAATGGTATCACTATATTCATCCAATCAGTTCACGTCCATCGGAGTCAGTTCTGTTGATGTAACTCTCTCCCTCGCACTCCTGGGATTCGCCGAGGTCGTGGATCCCATGGCTTTCTCTTTCAGTCGCTGGAGGCGAAGGCTCTCCACATTTCGTGAGGGGTTTGCGTCAGCTCCATGTGCGTTCCTCTGTCATTGCTTCAACTTTCTCACCGCGTACTTCGACATTTTCACTTTTCAAGTGTTCTACTTTTTGTGTAATTAACTTTTTCGATCTTGTCTGCTTCAATGTATTTCATACGAAATGATATTGCTTTGCCTGAATTCATGCGGTAAACGAGGGAAGTTTGCATCGAAAGGTCACTCGCTGTGCACTGAATAGCCATTTCGTCACCCAACCAATTGCGTCCGTATTCCTTATCGTCCATGTGGCGGAAGCGATGCCAGCTAATATAAATTGTCCTTCTCATGGTTGCTCTGTTTAACGTTCGGTATGCTTTGAGTACTAGCTGTTTTAAACTGGACAGTTTTCACGCCGCACGTATATCTGTGATGAATCTCAGTATCGAACTTGAAACATGCATTGACATCAAAATAAACATGCATCATAAAATAGGGAGCATCATACCTTCGTACTAATATTTTACATATAATTAATCATGCGATGCAATCAAACTATTATACAAAATATCAAAAGCTATTGTTATTCACAAATAACACCTTTCCTTAAATCAATGGTGATTGATATGATTTTTTTCTGAAAATATAACTGAGTGTATGTAATAACGGAAACAGAAATTGTGACTTTCCATATGTCACGATAGTTTCTCAGTATTGATTCAGTAGTAACACTGCTGTCTGGATGAGCTTTTCAAAACTGCGTCGCTCTGGATACGGAGGAATACGATCGACACGGCCTCTGTTCTCACCACGTGATTGCTCACCGTCCTGGGTGTGACCTGTAGATGGATTTAAGAAGTCATCCTGGCCGATGCTGCCGGAGTACTCACATTACATAATAAAACTACACTTTACACAATTTGCACACAAAAAATCATTAGGAAATAGCTCTCACGTTCCTAATAGAGATAAAAAACTGATTAACCGGCTTTGGATTAAATTACCATCAGTAAACCGAATGTCGGCCTGAAGAAATGAATATTGGACGGTACTTACATATCGGAATTCGTGGAGGCAGTAAAATTTGGAACATACTTCCTCTTTTATTAGTATGTCTTGATTGCTATGGGAGCCGGATGTACATATACATCGAAGGGGGTTGGTATATTGCATTTTTTAATTCTATTGCACCCATTTGTAAGGGATTATAGAAGTTTCCTGTGAATCTACTCTAATACGGATCTCTAAGTATTTTTTTACGTGGATACTGACTAACACAAGAGAACAATGAGAATCATGAGACGGGGAGATATGGGCATAACAGAATTCCTTACCAAAGTCTAACCTGTCCGTTAATGCACGGCGTACCTATTCTAGTGGTCTGCCAAACGTGTAATTTTGTTCTGTATGAAAAGTGTATTTTTGTTTGTTTGTGAAAAGTGTAGTTTACGTGGCGGAGATTTTAAACCGTACGGGTATCCATGTAGCCCTATAAAATTTTCCAGGCGATGGTAAACCCCCTTAACAAAAAACAGCGACCTTTTTTTTTTTTTAGCTACTGTCAACAATGAGCGATATTCACCATTGTGCGTGTTGAGATAGCTAGTCCGCCATTACGTAAATCTTGTCGCGAGCCCCCTACGATCAACTGGTGAACCTCTGGGGGTATCGCAATCACGACAGCTGGTACGCGGGGGTGCCTGGACTCGTGCCCGGTCCTTCTGTACCTACCCGATTCAGATTGGGGCACCTCACCGCTTTGTGCCACATTGGTAGGTTCTTTAGCGTATTACTATTACAGTGTTACGGATTAAACCAAAACATTTCTAAGTTAGCTCCAAAACTTTATAAAAGAAATACCACTGATACGGAGATTAAATTTGAGACAAAGTGAAACGTAGAGTGCTAATGAAGATTTCACTGAGAGATGGAAATTATTATTGCACTTGATCTTGCGCTGACAGCACCGCATTGGTAACGTTTTGAAAACTTGATCTTCTGAATCTTATTAACACTCTCTTTCGAAATAGAAATTGATATTCGTTTGGGTCAGCGTGGCGGCTAAAGCTTGAAAGTATGTTAACCGTCTAATAAATGATTTAAAAATTCAGCTGTAAAGAGAATAACTGTTATCTTATCCTTGCTCACATTTCCTGGTTTCCATTTCGAGTTAACCAAAAGTTATCTTCTGTTCTATTATGTATGGTGTGATTTTTTTAAAAGTAATAACTGTGACTCAAACAATAATAAAATCACATATGTAGAAAGTACTTTTGCTATACGAATGTCCATAGCTTACAACAGTTTATGCGATTTAATTCATAGATTATATCAGTTACTATTTGCGTTACTTGTACTATCGCTTAAATATTACGCTGATTATGGACCTTAAGATGCAAGTTCCTTAATTGTATCGATTGGAAGTTACTTTGATTAAATCTATGGGAGTAAAATGGCGTGGCGCTATCTTCATAATCTTCTTAGTTCCTATTCATGAACGGGCAACGAGCGTGGTGGATGAGTGGTAACGCTCTGGCTTTGTGTTCTGGAGAACACGGGTTCCCATCCCCGGCCATCCAGATATCAGTTTTTCATTGTTTCCCAAATTCACTCCAGGTGAATGCCAGGATGGTTCCTTCAAAAGATCATGTCAAAAGCACTTCCCGTTCCTTGCCCCCAATTCTTTTCCAGCCTCTAATGAATTCAACGTCGAGGAGGCGTAAAGCTTTAAGCAACAAAAAAATCAATAACATGTATACACATCTTTGCACCTGCGAATGCCACCTCATAGGGCTACAAATCTCGGAAAACGAATAAAATGTTGGCTGAGACTGAAGTTTTTGATATTTCTTACTCAAATGAAGTCTTGCGTCTCAACCCCATTATGAACCACTGTTATCTAACTGGATGTAATTGTGAAAAACAATTAATGAACTATTTCCAGGACGTTACGAACAAGGACATATGATGTCTGGTTGTGTACGCAATTTGATGCAGCATGCTTACACATCGTACTTCTTGATGTTGCTCTCGGCCTTAGTAATCACTTAGGTATGTCAAAAATCTTGAAAATACGATACGGCTGAGGACGTACAACGTTTACCATTATCTTTTACTTAAAGGTAATATCCAAAATACTGTTTAGCATTAAAAATTTAAGAATAGAATTAAATAATCAATAGTCGCTTAAAACAAAAACAACTTAACACTTGGTTAAAACCAGGCATAATCGATATTTTTAGTGAGATGAAGTATTCACACTTGATCGGCAGATTCTCGTATCTGTGAGATCAGTTGGCAATGGTTTCTTCCAAACTGAACATGCAGCATCTCTTTTCTATTGCACGCGCACATGATGGGCAGGTGATGTAAACCACTGAGAATTTTATAACCAGTTTCTGAATCACAAATCTGATCTGCAATAAATGTTAATCAGGGAGGCTGTTAATTTAATGTAGGTCATTTTAATAGGATTAGTAGATCAGCCAAGCATCAACTAATGTTACGTCCTTTATACGTTTACTGTTAATTCTCATTTTGTTATATAGACTACAATATTATGATTTTTATTTAGCGTTTTACACCCCGTCGATGTCGAGATTATTAGAGGTTGAAAAGACTAGGGACAAGAAACTGGAATTCATTATGTTATAGCCTTTGCTTGGAGTGAGCTTGGTAAACTATGGAAAGCCGAAAATTGGATGGTCAGGCGACCGTTGAACCCACGTCCCCTCGAACGCCAGTCCCAAGTCATACCGCTCACCTGTCATACTCCTTCGTATACGTTCATACTTACATTATATACTACAAATGTTTTCGTTAGGGCAGTACAAAATCTATACAGAATGAATAAACCTAATACCAAGATTAGAAATATTCCGAAATACTTAATGAGCAATAGAGATTATATAGTAAATAGTAAGGGCACAGGTTCGAATCCCAGTTCAACCATCAAGATTTCTGTTTTCTGTGGTTTCCTGAAATCACTCTATGCGAATACCGGGATGGTTTCTTCAAAATATCATGGCCGCGTTCCTTCCTGTATCTTGCCCCCAGTTTTTCCCACCTCTCATGACCCCGACGTCGACGAGCGATGAGTCATACGACGCCATCTGACAAGTATTTGATTCCGTGCGTGTTGTGACGGTTACATGTGTGACTGGAAGTCATTCCTCATTAAATATCTAATCGTCAGAATCGCTTGCTAACATATTTTAATACAAAACAACTAATGAATTTTTCTATACAGTTTAAAAAACATTGTAATTATGCTGGAGACTAATAAATTTATAACGTTTGTACCCCGTATGTAAGGTACACTTCTAAAAGAGTCTATTATCATTTTTATAACGGTGGAATGGCAGAAACTTTTTTGTAGATCACGTTGCATGTTTTCATATGGCAGTCACAGTATCGATTCAGAATGTAATGGGTTACAAACACGAATTGTAGTTAAAAATAAGTGGGAAATTAAGAGATACAATTTTGACCCTTATCTTCTAAGTTACATGACGCTGACTTGTAAATTTGAAGGTAACAGCTGACAATATCCATAAAACTGTGTTATCACAAAAAAACTCCTACCCAGAGAGTTCTTAGTCATGCTTGTGTTTGAATTTTACGAATCGACTCTTTGTTCTTGTAGATTACTGTTTACTTAAGTGGTGTGGTGATCTCGTGGCGAAAGGTCCCCTGATCGTATCAAAGACATGGCGGCGGTTTTTGAAGGACCCATAAAAAATCTTTTCAATTATGTCAAAGTGTACCCCTGCATAACAAGAACAGTGCAACTTTCAAGTTCTGATTCCACTAAGTACTGTTTATTAGGTCGGATTAGCAGGTTTGACTTGTAGGTAACGACAAAACAAGTACCCAGTCGAGATAGTAAATAACATAACATGTAGTTACTATCACTATAATTCTAAATCTTTA
Source organism: Vandiemenella viatica (assembly GCA_031002005.1). Taxonomy (NCBI): domain Eukaryota; kingdom Metazoa; phylum Arthropoda; class Insecta; order Orthoptera; family Morabidae; genus Vandiemenella; species Vandiemenella viatica. The sequence goes on from JARYHS010013630.1 coordinate 275,502,940, forward strand.
TTTTTGACATTTATTCCTCTGACGACAATATATACAGCTGTTTTTGTGGTTGGTTGCTGGTACGATGATTTTAGGGTGAGTCTAAATATGGGTTATTAACACCCTTGCTGCTCAGTGATTCTCTTAATAGTAATTACTCACTGATTACTTCAGCCAGAAGCTTTCCTCAAACAACTTATTTCCTGGAGTATAAAATTTTCCTGGTATACCCGCATATATTTCTTATCTAAAAATTGTGATATAGAGTTCAAAAAGACATTATAATACAGATAATAGTGAAGGAACTGCGATTTTAACCACTGAGAACATATTCCGAATAACGTTTTGATATTTCTTATCTTTTAATTCTCATAAGGCTTTTAGCATCGTCACTATTCTCGCCAGCAAATTTCTTTACTCGTGTCCGAAGATTACTCATCAGTAGTTGATACTAATGTAAAGACAGCTTTTTGTTAAAGCTACTCATGCGCTGGTTCAGACTCGATCCGGTAACCAAATCAAAATGCAGCCAGCTTTCTGAACATTATTCTTCTGGGGCTGCTTTTAGGCATGTTATTGTACGGAATAATGATAGTATGACTTGGTCTATTACTCTTTGGCGCATTTAAATCGCTGTAGGGCTTCTTGACGTTGCCAGTCGGTTTGATCAGCATGTAACCTTCGATTCTGAAAGTTGGGCAGACGGGGGTTCGACCCTCGGTGATAGGGGTTGGGTAAAAGGAATGTGTCGCTGAAAGGGGATTTGAAGTTGTAATAAAACTGCTTATACGCTGCTACTATCTTTCCCTTAATCACTTACAATCCATCAAAATATTATTTTTCTTTTTGCTGGGTATGACTAGATTATTCTGATGCATGGAAATAATTTATTGGATAACTACTGAATTCGCTCTGTTTTAAGGATTTAAAAAGTTCTAGCGATCTCATACAATATTATCCATATATTTTTTTGATAAATGGAATACTGTATTTTGAATACTGTTAGGAATTCGGCCATGGTCTTTTGAAGGAACCATATCGGCATTCGCCTGGAGCAACTTGGAGAAACCATAGAAAACCCAATTGTAAATGGTAGGTCGGAAATTTGAACACACGTTCTCCCGAATGCAAGGCCAAACTATTACCGCTCACCCATCACATTCGGTAAAATTATTCTCATCCTATTATCCATCATTACACCGTCTGAAATACTTTTTAAAACAATAGACAATCATTTGTCACCTTAAGCTAACCGCTATTGTGGCCGCTTGTTTTTTACATTTAGTACATTTCTGATCTCTCAAGTCTAGAAGGTAACTGTCTCGAAATGACTTAGCGTGGCGAGTGAATGGTAACACTCTGGCCTCGCATTCGGAAGCACGCCGGTTCGAGTCCCCAGGTGGCCAATCAGAATTCGGTTTTCCGTGATTTCCCGAAATACTCCAGGCAACTACCAGGATGGTTGCTTCAAAAAGGCTATTGCTGAATTCCTTCCCGTTCCTAATAACCCCTAATAACCTCGACGTTGACGAGTCGTAAAGCCGCAAGGAAAATAAAATCCTGAAATGTAAGTAAGCTACACTTACCACACGCCAATCTAATCACGCAGGCGTAGTTGCAGGTCCCGGTGTGGCTGTGCTCTCTGGTATGGCTCACGGTTCATTTGTATTCAGCCTTAGCGGGCGTGATGGCACGTCGGCCGATCGCACTCCAGACGCCCGCCTCGGTGCCCCGTAAGTAAAATTTCGGACAGTCTAATTGAAATTTATAGCCTGCGGCCGGAGACCCCGAGATGCACCCTCTCCGAGTGGCCCTTGTCCTGATTTACACCCGGCGCGCCGCCACAGTCAAAATACGACCCTCGCTGCACCAGACCGTCCCATGCGGGCCTCCTCGGCGCGCACCATTAGTCCCTGAAGGGAGGGGGAGACATTCCACGGGTCCCACTCCACGTGCACCACTCATAAACAGAGACGGTAAGAGTCTGACAAGCAGTCTACTGCACCAACAGAACGAGTGGTCAGGAGGAATCAAAGTACAGCGTGCATCGTAAAGGAATTTACAATACTAAAAGGATATTGGCATTTATTCAGATAACTTTCAGCAACGTTAAAAGCACCATTTTTTTGAATAAAGATTTTTTTTCAAGTCTAAGATGAAAGTAATATTTACGCGACAAATATCCCACCTAATCTCAATTGGGGCCTCACTGCTTGAACTGCGAGCTACTGTACATTCGATTTCTGACATCAGCGAGATTTGCAGATGAACGTGTAACATACACTCGAGCTTAAATGAAACTCCATAAAAATAAGCCAAAGGTGCCTTGTCCGGGGAGCAAGGTGTATAAGCGACTGGCCCAAAATGGAATATATATATATATATATATATATATATATATATATATATATATATATATATATATATATATATATATATCTTGATTCACGTCACCGGTTTCCTTCCTTCTAACTTGTTCTTCGACGGATCCTTAACTGCTGTGCCAAAACATTATGAGCACCTACTTAATCGCCTGATTGTCCACCTTTACGACGCGACACAACAGCGAATCGGCGCGGTATGAATTTAAAGTCCCTAGGGGGCGTCTATTAACTGCGTGAGGTGTTTTTCCGGAATTCCGGACTCTCCCTCTTTTCTGGTGAGGTTCGGTCGCACTCCCCCCCCCCCTCTAAAATAACGTGAGATTTTGACCCCTCACCTCCTGATAGTTGTGGTGGCTTTTTTAGATTTTTTTTAGCTCTCCTGCCTCCGAGGGCGGTATAACCCCCCTCCCCCCCAAAAATCGGTTTCTGCGTCATTTTTACACACTTATCGTTGAAATCCGTGTCTTTGTAGGGCATTTGTTTAAGCTGTTGTGTCGTTAATAGAATTTCAAAAGCTCACTTGAGAGATTTCCGTCGACCCCCTCCCCCTCGGTGAGATTTAGCCGGACCCCCTCCCCCAATTCACCTGACGTAATTAATGGACGCCCCCTTAGTTCAGATGTCCACCCACTGGGCACTCAGTTCCCTTCAGAGTTGTCCGTTAGTTACGTGAGCTGTTTTTTTCTTAAATTTGGATCCGTCCCCCCAAGTTGGTGAGATTTAGTGAGATCTGATGTGTTCCCCTTCCTCCTAACTTGAGACTGAACCCGTAATTTTAATCTGAAATAAAAAGTTGACGCCAGATTTTTATCGACCTTTCCCCCTTCCTTTAAATGAGATTTGGTGATATTTTGCAGCAACCCTCTCCTATTTTGAGTTCACGTAATTAAGGGATGTCCCCTTACATTACGGGCCTGTTTTTTTGTGGGCCGAATATGGCGTCCGATAGCCTCTCAGATGTATGCTGTCGTATTGGTATCAGGCAAATTTAGTAACCAAGACATCGACGTGAATTCACTATCATACTCCCCAAACCACTGTAGCACGATTCAGACCTCGTGACACGGACAGTTGTCCGGCTGGAAGATGCCATCATTCTTGGAACGTTTTGTATCTGTGAATGTGTGTTTGATTTTTCTGAACTACTCACCCTGAGTAATTTTATTATGAAGGGTTGATTTAATTGGATTTTAACTTTCAATTTATAATTCATTTGTTTTCATCTTTTAAAGAAGTATTTCTTTCAGTATATTTGCTACAAGTTACGAAATCTGGCATTATCGTAGTTGTACTAAAATGTATGATCCTTAAGAAACTGACAATTGCTATCAAAGATTAATGGCATATGAAAATAAGTATGTGTGAGGGTAATAATTCACATAGTATTCATATAATTTTAATAATATTTTATTTTAAACAGTTTCAGCTTATGGTTTTAACATTTTCCCTTTCTCTTACAACAGAATTGCATTTAAAATTGTTATTTGATTACAAAGGTTCAGAAACTGTCTGGTTCAATAACTTCATTATGTTATAATTGGATTAGTTATTTAAGGCGTCCTGCGTGATTGTTGTTTTTATCTCTACATTCATTTAAGTAAAAGTGTTTTGAAGTGTCATAACCTCGAAAAGTGAATGTGATGGCTAATAAATTGGTGTTAAATTTCATTTGTATTCAATTTAAATGATCATTATGAATATATGTCTTTGCCATTTTATATCATTTTAAAGTTTATATCAGAAGTGTATTTTCCTTTCCTGTTGTTCAGTTTTGGTGCTAACGTTCTTCATTGAATAGTATTCAGGTTCTTTGTTTCTTATGGTCAATAATCAGTGACTTTTATATATTTTTCAGGTTTCATTGTAGAATTAATATCACGCAACTAAATAAGTTCATTACTAAAGTAGACAATATTGTATATGAAATAGTCGCTTGTGCTTTGCTTGCTAAGCAGTTAGGCAGAGTACATGTTAGCTTTCGCAAATCCTAAATTTCGTAATTCATTGCATGTGCTATGTTAATCTCTGTGAGAGCTAGTTACCGCATGCAGAGTGAATCACGAGGACTCGGATTAAAAGTGATTGCATAAACGCCCGCCACTAATACCACCTGACTACTCGAAGGTAGAGCTGTTAACAGATGCTCGTCAGATTTAACAACCATCCAAGCCGAAAATTGTTCATCAACGAGCTAAACATTAATAATGATCTGATTATGCAATAGGTCAACAGATTTGTCACTTTTTAAATCAAAATAAGCCTCCCAGAAATCTTGATTAGATTTATTTTTATAACCGGTGATCTACTGGTACTTTTCAATGAACTAACAGTAGTCTGTCAGTACAAACCAGTCTTAAGTTTTCTCCCAGCTGAATCTCACCTTACTGTTAAATGTTATCCCAAGGTATTCATACTTGAGGTCTTTAACAAGCAATTCCTTCCCGCGCAATAATCATTAACAGCCTTTAATGTTTATATGTGTACCTACCCTGATGATTCTTCTTGGTATTTATTTTCATTCCACGCTGTCCTATCCGTCTAATTACACTATTTAGATAGCGCTGTAGCAGCTCACTTTTCTGACTTGGGAGTTTAGGATTTTATGAACCTGTTATGTCTAATATTAAAAGAATGTTTCCTGCCTGATGTAATTTTCCTTTGCTACTCTTATAACTACGGCCAATCACATACATCGAAGAAAATTTAAGTATACACAAGGATTGAACTGGTTAATTGCCTTTAATGTAACTAAATTACACATGAGTAAAACAGATGTAATTCCAGGCATATCGAAAACTAAGTGTCCTTACAATTTTATATCTGATTTAAAAACAAATCATACGGTTTTTTTTATCAGAAGTAATTGCTCGTTAATTACAGCTATCGTATTTCATTTTTGAATAACTGACAATAACCAACTCTGTGTTCACATAACAGAGGTCTTATAGTTTTTGTAGTGTATCACAAATGTTCGACGTGTTGTTACCATGAAGATTTTTGGAATATGTTACGCAGGCCTATTATTCTGGAAGACTTGGGTAAGATGCTTGGTATAACCAACCATCTATGTTTTTAATTTGTGTGGGCCAGTACAGTATCGGAGCGGAGATTAAATTATTTTCTTAAGCTTGATCTGCAAAGTAAAAGCAAATAATTGTGTGGTTCATTTTCTGTGTCGCGAGGTTGTTTACTCAGAACATGCAATGTGTCCATCTCGAATCCCCTGAAACAGGTAAACGATCATATCTGTATAGTGCGGTGATTGAAGCCGAAATTGAAGTGAACAAATACTTTCCAAATCATAACCGAAACTCGGGTTTATTAATGCGTATTTCCAAATTAACATTTTAAAAAGAAAAGAATTTATGTTGAAAGAAATGGCGAAATGTTAAAGACTTAATGGTGATAAATGGCGCACACGTCTTGTGGAAGCTTGTAGCATGCCATTGTAAATAGCTCGAGGCTACTGAACATATATAGTCAAAAACAAAATCATTTTTGATTTGTTATATATCTGCCACATCAAAATATAACGATGCGTAATTACTATCAAACACCAAAAGTTTTCAAAAATAAATTGGGACGTAGGAACGGAATTAACACATAAGATTCTAATCAAGCGAAAGAATTTTGATAAAACGTTTCAGTGACTTTTACTTACTGATTCAGATACCTTAACTGTAAATATTTTTTCTTAGATGCCTGTAAGCAACAAGCTAGTATTCTTTTTCTGACAATGATCAAAATTGGCTAAACATATTTGGTGTATTTAACTTAGTCCACAATCTGAAAATAGTTTGTATCGTCCACACAAAACCTATAATACTGTATAAAGGCAGTTCTATTTGGACCGTTCAGAGCACACTTTACGTACAAATTACAAGCTTTCCAGAAGTGGAAGACATGTAAAGAGGCTGCAAAAATATCGACTGGATTTATAAATGTGGAACTCTCGCTTCCAGTCAAGAAACATTACCTCGAGATCAGATAACCATCAAAATTTAGGATTGTTTGTGAGCACAAATCAGATTTTTCATTTCTCTTTCACATACACAAGGTGCTATCCAGAGTGTAGGAGAAAAATAGTATGACAACTTGTTACGGGGAATAAATTATACCATCATGGATGGGAGTAAATGATGGTAACCGAAAGAGAAGAACCAAAAAGAAGAAATTATCTGAATATAGTAAGAAGTGAATGACTGCATGAACATATTAAAAAGACTACCAACGAAAAATGAAATTTAATTTTCTCTCCAGACAGTCACCTTGAGCACTGACCAAGTAATACCATCTGTATTCATACTGCTATTCACTTCTTCCTGTCCACCGACGAATAGAAATGAGCAGGGAGCATTATTTATCATGCGAACATTGTGACATTAAGTATGTTCCACCAAACCAGGTTTTCGAAGGAGAAGACTCCGAACACTAAGCCATGTGGAACTGAAGTGGGGCAGGAGTTGTTGCTTGTAACAGCCTGTTACTGATGCCAGTCAAAATGTTTAACCATGGAAGTTGAATCTGTTGTTGATCTTCATGTTTTTAAGCTGACGTCACGCCCGTCTAAACATTATTTCCCATCTGGGTTGTTTCAAACACGTATATTCTTGCAAGCGTCCATCACTGCTGTTACCATTCGGCCGAGGTTTGGAGATATGTACTGATCTATATTCGCACCGACGGTTGCTCTCAACTAACATTTGCTATCATAACAACGGGTAACTATCATTCTAACAAGTAGGGTCCTTGTAACAGTCTTTCGGAGTAAGCTTTGTCTGAAACGCTTTTTTAGAAAAAAAATTCAGAATTTAAATTCGTTTAAGGATAATATTTTACTTTAGCTTTCTAAATATTTTCTTCTTCAGTACAATTACCCCAATGCACTTTAATATCCACAGTAGATTTAATTTACAATGTTCTACATCAATTCTTATAAAGATTAATAAAACGTGAATGCAATTGAATTGTCGTTTATTTTTAATTTTTCACCGGACGCGTTTCACTTCATTTTTAGAGCATCTTCAGCGGAATCTGTGTGATTTCTGTACATTTTGTCAGTTAATTTTCGGTTGACTTACATGTGATTCTGTTTCATGTTCTCTTCGTCTCAGTCAGGGTTTGCTTTGTCATTCAATTTTAACTGGAACATCTTTCCCAAACTTCTCTTCAATGTGAATTGGAACAACACAAAACTACACTTATTGATTATACAGTATCAGCATCAGTTTTGGTATTATTAGTGAGTTCAAAAATGCTTGTGAATATTTTACCACGCCTCATTTTTCTCCATTCTATAGAGTGTATGTTTTCTTTACGTATTCCAACCTTTTCAAATGCCCGCCTAGAACAAAAGATAACACTTTAGACTCAATGAAAACTAGAACAAACAAAAGGTAGCCTCTAAGGGATAATCAAGAACACGATGAGTTGAAATACTCACATGCAGTTTTTGAAATTGCTAACAATATCAAACCTGTTGTGAAGACTGCGTAATTGGATAAATTTAGTATTGTATTGCTGCAAGTCAGATTTAATGAAAGCTTGGGAAAAATTCACAAGGTTTCATCTAAAATTACATGACAAAATAGACTCTGAATCTGAGACGACATGAAATAGAATTAAATGTAAGTAAAAATTAATTTCAACTGCACTTCATATTGTTTCCATTATGAAATATAACTTACAAAATTTACAAATATCACACAGATTCCGCTTAAGATACTCAAAAAATGCAGTGTAAAGCGAAGGAGAAAAAATAAAAATAAACGAAAAATGAATTGCATTGGCGTATTATTAATCTTTATACAAATCGTTTAACTTTCAATTGAAGAAATGGCCTACATCATCCAGTGTGCTATATTCTTGTATTCATACATATCCTTTAGATTATTTTGCAGTTGACCGGTCTGGTGGCTCAGTGGTTAAGGCGTCTGACTGGAGATCGAAAGGCCCTCGGTCCGAATACCGGCTTCGCGGGGATTTTCATAGGCACTTAACCCGGCCTTTCTCCTCTGACACAGCTTGCTGTTAATGTGAAGTAGGCCAGAACGCTTCCGTGGTTCGTATTCCACATTAAACTGTAGGTTCCCAGTACCCGGCTACGACAAGCGCGGTGTGCGCAGCCAATAGAAACCCTGTCACCAGGCCATGGAGAGCACACGGAATTATTATTATTGCTTTGCAGTTGAATGTATTCCCATTAGATGAACACTTACAAACTCTAGTGTTCTTAGTACCCACATAAATATTTCTAACAACCGCGTTGTTGTAAGATATCATTTAAACATGTTCAGTTATTAATATGGAACGACACGTATTGTAACAGGAATGATGAGAAATTAAAATTGAAGTGATGGTAAAATAGGTGTACAGACCCTCTCCCCATAGAGAAAAATGAGTTAACTATTAGGCCTGCTAATAAAAATACTTTCTTTTAACGAAAAAAAAAAACAAAAAAGAATCCACCAATGTTAAGGTTTAGTATGAATCTTTTTTTTTAATAAAAATATATTGAAATACTGTGACACAGAAATTTGTCTTTCAAGAAGCAATTATTACGAATTTTATCACAATATTCACCAATATGTGATGAAACATAATAAGTTGATTACAACCATCAATAAAATTGTGACTCGGATAACACAAGATTTTTCCAGTTCAACCATTAATAAACGAAACGTAAACAATATCGTAAAACATAAAAAGCAGATGTTACAAAAAGAATCATGATTTGCTCAAAATTCATAGACGACGACTTCCTAGTACGCCTAACACCTAACATGATATATTAAAAGAAAAATATGTATGAAACAGCATGGGGAGAGCGTAAGGCTACAGACAGCTTTCATATATAATTTTCCATAATTACTCCAAGCAAATGACCAGCGTGGTGGGTGAGCGGTAACAATCTGGACTCGCATTCGGGGTTCGAATCCTCATCCGGACATCCGGATTTTGGTTTTCTGTGGCTTCCGGAAATAACTCCAGACGAATTGTGAAATGGTTCCTTCAGTAGGCTGTTCCTTACATCCAGTCCTTTCCCGCCTCCAATGACCTCGATATCGACAAGTCTTAAAGTTTATGCAAACATAATGCTTTAATTAATTAATTATATGTAAAATAAAATAGCTTTATTTAACAAAATAGTAATAGTCTATGAATAGATGTCACGATGGAAAGCATATTTTAAAAATCTTTATTTATAGAGCCTTGTCACATAGAGACGTTGGTACATCAATATGTTATTTCTCCATGGACGAGCGTCTGGCTCCTCTTCGCTTTGCGTATTCACGGGAAACGAATGACGTACTGCGCACGCGCGTCGCTCATGATAGTCCACCGTTTGCACTTACCCACAAATCTTTAAATAATTTGCAAGCTGTAAGGACTGACTTCTTTTAAGTGCGTTGGATAGGGGAGATAACGAAATTGTTAATTTCGTTAAGCAACAATTACTTATTGGAAGAAATATATTTCAAGTTGATTCTTCACTCTAAAAGTAATTCTTTATTGCGCTTAATAGAAGTTGGTTTTTTAAGATCTGTTTAGTATCTAAAATTCTTTCGGTCGGTGTACTTTCATATCCTTAATAGCTCAGAAAAAGTACGCAAAGATATCGCCCTGGCCTCCTACGTTTCTCCCACTTGATTCGCTGAAATTTTTATTTCGCTGCTCCCGTAGGTAATATGTTAGTAGTTAGTATACGTAAACATTACTCCAGAACCGCACTACACAAAAGCAAAAACTGCGTGCGATTTCGTCCAGTTATTCTAGATATTAGCGTGTGAGACTTCGTTTCATACTATGTATTTATTTGTGATATACACTGAAGAGCCAAAGAAACTAATACACCTACCTAAGATCGTGAAGGCCCCCCGCGAGCATGCAGAAGTGCCGGAACACGACGTGGAATGGACTCGGCTAATGTCTGAAGTAGTGCTGGTGGAATTTGACACCATGCATCATGCAGGGCTGTCCGTAAATCCGTAAGAATACGAGGGGGTGGAGATCTCTTCTGAACGGCACGTTACAAGGCATCCCAGATATGCCCAATAATGTTCTTGTCTGGGGAGTTTGGTGGCAATCGGAGGTGTTTAAACTCAGAAGATTGTTCCTGGAGCCACTTTGTAGCAATTCTGGACGTATGGGGCGTCGCATTGTCCTGCTGGAATTGTCCAAGTCTGTTGGAATGCACAATGGACATGAATAGATGCAGGTGATCAGCCGAGGATGCGTACATACGTTACAGAACCTCCACCAGCTTGAATAGTCCCCTGCTGACATGCAGGGTCCATGAATCCATGAGGTTTTATCCATACCCGTACACGTCCATCCGCACCATTCAATTGGAAACGAGACTCGTCTGACCAGGCAACATGTTTCCAATCATCAAACAGTCAAATGTCGGTGTTAATGGGCCCAGGCGAGGCCTGAAGCTTAGTACCGAGCACTCAGTAAGGGAACACGAGTGGGCCTTCGGCTCCGAAAGCACATATCGATGATGTTTCGTTGAATGGTTCACACGCTGAGACTTGTTGATGGTCCAGCATTGAAATCCGCAGCAATTTGCGGAAGGGATGCACTTCTGTCACGTTCAACGATTCTCTTATGTCGTTGGTCCCGTCCTTGCAGGATCTTTTTCCGGTATCAGCGATGTCAGGGATTTGATGTTTTACCGGATGCCCCATATTCACGGCGCATTCATGAAATGGCCGTACGGGAAAATTCCCACCTCATCGCTACATCGGAGATGCCGTGTCCCATCTCGGCTTCGCCGACTGTAACAACACGTTCACTTAAATCGTTATAACTTGCCATTGTAGCAGCAGTAGCCGATCTAACGCCTGCGCCAGACACTTGTTGTCTTATATAGGCGTTGCCGACCACAGGGCCGTTCTCTGAGTGTTACATATCTATGTGTTTGCATATGCATGTCTAAACTAGTTTCTTTGACTCTTAAGTGTATATATGTTTCGTTAAATCGCTTTGCCAAATAAACTTTTTCACTGATGTGATTGAATGAAGAATTTTTGTAGCAATCTTTGTGGAGATTTTGCGAGTTTCAGTAATATGCTTACTAAAGAACCGTAATATTTGGGCCTCGCATTCGTGAAGATGTGGGTCAAATCCTCATCCGACCAATCAGAATTTGGTTTTCCATGGTTTCCAAAATCACCTCAGGTGAATAACGGGTTGATTGCTTCAAAAGCCCATTGCCGAATTCCTTGCCGCTCATTGTTACCAGTCCTTCCTCGCCGCTGCCATCGAAGAGACGTAAAGAATAAGTAGTCTATAAAAGCTTAGTGCTGATAGATTTATATACTGGTTGTTCATAAGACAAAACAGATTCATTTAATTACACCTAAGTTTGATCATGAAACATTTTTGGAAAATGGTGACTTTTCTTCCAATTACTTACAAAAATATAGTAAAAACTAGACCCGCTCGTAGACAAATAAAAGTAACTCTACTAGGAACCGTTAAAGTCACATAGAAACCAACCAGCATAGACCATTTGTATAAGAGGATATTATTTCCATTCCTAGTTTCCATTACAACATAGTTTAACGGTCCTTACGAACACATTTCAGACTTGTGGGAACTACAGTTGTTCTTGTTCTGGTTCACCAGTTGCAGAGAGAGTCTATTCCAACTTGGAGAGAACTTCAACGCTGTAGCTTTGGAAACACTAAAGTTCATCATTATAGATCCTCAGAGCAATTGCTACAGAACAAAGCAAACAATTTAGAAAGCTTCTTACGAAATAGGTTCCTTTTCCAAAGATGCGCTGACCAGATAGCACTGTTTCAAACTAAATTTATTGCGCTAGGATTTTATTGCAGGGAAATTTGAAGACAAACTCCTAATGAACCTAATTTCTTTTTACTGAAAATATGATTTTTCATTCATAAATATGAACATAAAAGAGTATACTTGTTGTTATATGTTTCCTGTAGGTTTTTATAATCTTTCTGTGATCTACAACTACAATCATAAAAGTGAAAAGTCTTTATTTCTCTTACAAGCTGTAATCTCAAGTTCGCACAGATTGGACTCTTAATTAGACAATATGAAATAATTAATATTTCTATAAGTTAGTACCGATAACGGGAACTGTAATCATTATATGAAAGCGATAGTATCCGTGTAATTCTTTTAAAAAATATATATTTTAAACGAGATACTATAGCAATATATTTATTAAGTTTGGTATTAAATTGTTACTTTGTGATTAATTTTTATAACGTGATTTAACAAATATATTGTTATTGTATCATACCACAACGCAGCGTTTACGTTGCAGTGCTGTCAGCTGCATTCAAAATGCTGCAATGATTCACCAGCCTTCGATAGAATTGCGACTGTGAAGGTATACAACTGACCGGTTGTTTTCAACTAGAAATTCCAGCTGCAGGGTGTTTCAAAAATGACGGTATATTTGAAAACTCAATAAAAACTAAACGGGCAGTGATAGAAATACACCGTTTGTTGCAATATGCTCTCGACAACAGTAAATTTTCAGTCAGAAAAACTTTCGAAATTAGTTAGAATTTACAACAACAGATGGCACTGCAGTCTGGAAAAATCTAAAGTACGATATTTTCCATATATCCACCATTTTTTCACAGCAATCTGTGAACAGCACACGCTTACAGCAGAAAGACGACTTACAGAATGGCGAACTCACAGACTGCGTTTACTTCTATATCTTTCAAATCGCCTGCAGCGCCATCTGTTGTTAAAAATTGTAACTAATTTCGAAAGTTTGTCTGCCTGAAAATATACTGTTGTCCCAAGCATATTGCAACAAACGGTGTGTTTCTATCGCTGTCCGTTTGGTATTTATTGATTTTTCAAATATACCGGTCATTTTTGAAACACCCGGTATATTGGGCAAGTAGGCTAGTCGATAAAATGGATCTTCCGGGTTACATTATAGGTCGGAAGCATCTAACAACACTCGTCACTAACGACTGCATGAGAACTGTAGACACACTTTTTTGATAAAAGTCATTTACAGAGTGTTTCACTTGTTCCTTCTTAGTCGATACCTTCATCTCGTATAATGTATTTCGTTAATCTAAAACCGAAAACCATATTTAAAACCATATTAAATTATATTATGGGAGGAATACATATAAATAAAAATAAAATCTATCTCAGCCTATGGGGTGTCGATGTTCACAGATCGTGTAGCTCATCAGATAGAGGACTAATAAATTGTTGTTAATTTTTTCTCCGAAAAAAAAGACAAAATTGTAAGTTTTTGAACATTTTCCTTTCCGGAGCTGTGTCAAAAACGGCGTTAACTAGGAACTTGAAATTTGTCCCCAACATTGATCACATCCCATATTTAAACGAAAAATACGAAATACATTTATAAACAATACACGTGGTAAATTGTTAGGAGAAAAATAATAATTTTGGATTTACTTTATTATATACTTACATAATTCTTTTAAAAATTATCCAAATTCAAAGATACCAATGTTAAATTTGATTCTAACCGAACTAAGCAGTGCACGCAGCTACGTGGCACCGAGTTGGAAAGCAGTGAAGGTAAGTCCACTACTAAACCTAAAAATCTATCTGGCCACTGATTGTCAAACGACAGTCGTCTGGCATACTACATTCGAGATATTATTTTAATTGTTAGAGTACGGAATTCTAGATGCGAGATGCGCGACTCGCATTTGTTCGATCATTTATACTCAGCCTATCAGACAGAGCCAAATCTATTTTGTTTGGTACATGCAACCATCACAAATGGTGCTTCATATTTTTTATTTTTCCAGACCATAAATTTATCTGCTTTAATTCAAGATCCATATAGCATTGTATTATTCAAACTGTAAGAGTAATTGCTTCAGTTTCCTTTTGAAAAAAGGCATATTAAGCAATGTAATGGCTTTCCATGCAGTTCATTTTAATTCGTTCATTCCATTCCGTTGTTAGAAGTTCAGAGTGATACCATATACTCCATTTATGTAATATAGCATCGTTAACTAAAGATTTAATTGTTGTTGAAAAATGATAACTATTAAATGGTAGATAGGAAAACAAGTTTTGAAAAGTTTTAGCTAATAGTGCTAATTATTAACGGCATGAAATATACATTATGTCTTTCTGCACCCCGAGAAATTAGCTGGTGTGTCATGTTCACTCTGAACTGGCGGCTCAACGCCATGGTCCCCACACCCTATCCTCAACTCACCGCCGCCTCCTCTCCCGTTTCCTACTTCCCCGAGCTGGACGCTGTGTTTAGGTAGGTGGGTGGCAAATTTTCCTTTACCTGTAGGGGCAGCGGAGTGGGGATACAGCAGACTCACCTTGAGCCACCAATGTTAACTGAACGGACTATAGTTTGATCAGACAATTACAAATTTTCGGTTGCAAAATTCAGGTACATGTGCTTGTACTGGTAGCAACCGTATGCGGATGCTTATTTTTGAAATACAGTAGTATCACGCTAAATATCAGTGTTAGGTCTAAAACAGATGAGGCGTTTTCTGCTGCGCGGCGGTCGAGTCGACGCATTGTCCAGTATAATTCAGTTGGGCGAAACAGACGACGCCGCGCGGCGCGTGGTATGGCCGAGAGTTACACGCGGCGTCGCGGGCGGCGGCGCTTCGTGTGTTTTGCACTCGCGGCGCGGAGGCAGCGCGGCGACACGGCCGACTGAAGAAAATGAATCAAGAAATGGAGATTTTTCCCTTTTTGTGTCTTTACACTTCAGTAATTTAAAATACGTAATATACAATTTAATTCAAATTTAATTTTTTACTTTTCTTGTAATTATTTCCCCATTTCACATTCTTTTATTGATACACTTTATAGATTTTGAAATTTAACATTTTTCTATGGATCCAGCACCAAAACTTTATCTTAATTTTTATCTTAATCTGTACCTTTGCGCCATAAAATACAGTTTGAGTGTCTGATTGGTTTCACGGAATGTGTCAATAATTTTTTTTATGACTAGCGTTCTCATATTTTACATTTCACTAGGGAAAAAGTAATTATATTGATTTAGAAGCACTGATATCGGCCATTCTTTCTTCTCCTGTTCCACCATCGGTACAGTTACCACGTTTGCCTTCAATATCCATTGTTTTACAAAGAACTGAGCTATATCCGCCAAATAGACGGTCCACGTGTCGGTCAAGGCGGCAGCCGCCGGCGCCGCTCCAAATATCGCTTCGTGGGAACAGCTGAGGTGGCTGCCGCCTCGACCGCCGCGCGGCGGGAAGACGCTTCGCCTGTTTTAGGCATTAGTACAGTAGTCTAACCAAATCATAGAAATCCGGCAGGAAATAATCTCCCACTTTGGTAACCTTCGAGAAACTGGTACTAACCTGTTAAAATTTACATCAGTCGCTTCGTGAAGATGTCCCCTTCACGTTTTGCGTTCATACTTTGCGGAAAAGTTGCCAGGAATTTAATTAAAAATGCCGAAATATAACATGACGCACAGCCGTTACATGCCGCCAAAGTTTAAAAAAAATCAGTGACAGTCTCTTAAAATGTTGATTTAATCCTTTGTTGTAATGTTTTCTTGGATTTTCATCTCTCCACCGCTGTATAAAGTCACACAAAATTGACAAATAGACAATATAAAAGAAGGTGATGCCCGCCATCTTACATAGCAACCAGCAACCAGAGATAATCGATTGCTTCCATTGTAAACAAATACGCCATTTCCGTGATAGATGCCGCATAGTGAAAATTTTCCAAAATTTTTTCACTTGGTCCAGGACGTATTTCAACCTAACCACGATTTCTATGACAACACGAAACTTTTGGTTGAAATGAACCCTGTACTGATAATTTTTATATTATTTTTGCAGTTTCTCAGTCTCTCATATTTCGGTATTTTTAATTAAATTTTTAGTGATTTTTCGGCAAATTATGAATGCAAAAAGTGAAGCGGACATGTTGACGAAGCGACTGATGTAAATTTCAACAGGTTAGTACCAGTTTCTTGAGGGTTACCAAAGTGGTGCAGTCCCCAACCTCTCCAGAAACTAATTAGTACAAAAAAGCATACATATCCGTAACCATGTGATTGAAAGAAACTACGTGAAAGTCACATAAAATCTTACGATAACTGCGTTAACATTGATTAGGATTAATTACCTATGCAGTGTAATTATTGAGATACGTTTGTGGCTGGCACGCGCCGGTGCGGCTCACCCTAGCAGGTAGTTGCGTCCGCGAGGCCGCGGCGGTGGCAGCTGTCGGCCTGGGCTGACACGCGCTCACGCACCTAACCACTGGCTTTGACAGCTTAATGCGTTTTTATGAGCACTGTATTGAGCAGAGTAGACACAATGGCAGGCGTAACTCTGACAAAGGTATGTTAGACAAGTAGATGGGTTCAACGATAAAGCTACAAATCAGTTTCTTTATTAACGGTTTTTGTTGTGGTTACTTTTATAGCCTTCTGTTATAAATATGTTTGCGTTAAGGCAGGCATGATGAGAAATAAATTTTATTACAATACAATAAACTTACTTTCCATGGATCCCGGTATAAGAGATTGGCTCTGTGGCATGTGGAACGTTGTCAATTTGCTTATAAACTATTTGCTAACAAAATAGATAAATACACAAAAAGATGTATAGTCACAGCCTAATACATACATTACTTATATCTAATACATTTACACAAACTGCTGACAGTTAATTTGTAAATTCCTTTAAAAATAAATTCTTCTTAAAGAAAAATTCTTTCAGTCTTTAATTTTAATCTTATCACCTGCTAGCCATTTAAGGTGTGCTAGGAGCTTATTGAAGGTATGTATAACTGAATATCAGACCCCTTTTTGAACAAATGACAATTAATCGTAATGCATGTGAAGATAATTTCCACTCCTAGTGCCATAATTATGTATTTTACTATTTGTTTCAGACAGAGTGTAATTTGTGAATACAGACGACATTAACGTGTGTATATACTCGCCCCCTAAAATCTCTAACATCTTGAACAGCTCTCTGCATTAAGTTCTACTACTAACCTAGACTTAATTCCTATTACTAGCTTTTGGGCTCTAAATTCTTTTGTCGCTATAAGTAGAATGGCCCCACGATATTATTGCATATGATACTAAGGAGTGTAAATAAGCAAAATAAACTGGTTTCCTCATACTTAGATTACGAATTGTTCAAACTAAAAACGTTGCTGCACCCAATCGCTTCAGTAAATCAGAAGCATACACCCTGCAATTTAAATTATGATCAATATGCAAACCTAGAAATTTCACACGCTCTATATCGAAATTTAAGGATAAGCCATTAGGCTGTAGACCACTTATTATTAAGATCAAAGATATAATTTAAAACATGTTTTGTACATAAATCTGGAGCATTCTTTATTCCTATTCTTGTGTCATCTGAAAATGGGACATATATTAATTTAATTGTATAACTGGACGCAGGGTTCGTTACACTTACAGCTTCTTTCTTTACTTCTTCTGCGGTATTATCACAAGCAAAGACCAACACGATACTGTATGGACCATGACAAGGTTCTTCACACGTTATTTTGTTTCTAACTGAAGAAATAACACTCATTTCTTAAATTCGATGGAGGTGAAAGAATTCAAATCTTCACATCCACCATTGCAAATGTATTTAAGGTCTCATTTAATTGTAACTGCAATCACAATTCATAAAATAAAGTTTCTCACGTTCGCTTGAATAAGATATGTTATCTTAATCTAAGGATCTCTATGGGAAAGTTAAAATTGGCTCTTTTTTCCATTTTAACAGAAAACACCTAAGCACTATCTTCACGTTAGCGGCGACATGATATGCTAGACCCGCTGACGACAAAGCATCGACCCTCACTTTATTACACGCGGATAATGCCACCCCTCACATCATATAAAAGTCGGTTCTTGAGATAGTCAAATTATGTAAAAGTTAGCACTGTCAGTAGAAAAACACTGTGCTCTGAAATTGTTCCATTTATTAATGCAAAGCACAACTCATTAATTAACACTTCACAGATTTTCATGGATGAAACAGACTTTAAAGAAATTTCACACTGGTTTACATCTGGCCGCTAGTAATAATTATCGGAAAACATGACCACTTCACACAGAGGCTATCTGTTACCCACTCACTAGCACGGCACTTACATTTATATTAACTGTTTAGAACAAAATATAACAACTACCATTTTTCACCCTATCCCTCCTAAACAGTATACACACTGATTATGCTATGGCATACAATTTAATGAATATATATACATTCACTCGTTTTACAATTGCTTGGTAGAGTGATAAGGTCACATTTCGTTGTTGTTATTGGGGCTTTAGAGCGCGTCAACAGCGGGATCATTAGCTCCGTAGTCACAATGTTCACCTCAAGTGCGACATCAGTATTATTTTTCATTTTTTGTGTGTTTTCAAATTGAACGATGTTATGTTACTGCTACTAAACGTTTCACATTATATGACACTGAAAAGTTATTTCCATACTATATGTCTAACCTCATTAAATCTACGTCCACAAACTAAAAAATGGAAAGCAGTCTCCGAAGTTTAGAGAGCGTAACAGACGACATAAGAAACTTAGTTTCCAACTGCTTGATTACGCAACATATATAAATTGTCGAAGCAAATTACAATTCCCTATTATACAATTTGACAGTTTATCTCTTACACATCTACTTAATCTGAGAATAGGAATCTCAAAATCCTTTTTATATAAAAAAATAATTATAACAGTGTAGACAATAAATGAAACAACTATGATAGTAAAAATAACAACAGATAACTAAAATCTCCAAAACATAACCAGATCAATAAAGTGGATGAAAGTTGGCAACATGAATTTTCACGAAATTTGCTTGAATATTGCGCGAGTCAAAGATACAGTTATTCAACAATTGCAAACGACTAGCGCATAAGGATCAATATTACATCACGATGCTACAATACTATAATATAGGGCTGTTAGACTTGGTCTGTAGCCAAGTTTTATTAAAACATCCGTAACATCCGAAAGAGATAGGGATATTCACCTAGTAATTTCAATAGACCATTATTCATAGTAGTTATAACGAAATTTCATATTATCTCCGAATGTAAGTGAGAAAGAATAATATCATCTTGTTCACGATGGTATCATCGTTTTAACACACTGGATACTGAACAGATAATCAACTAGTTTAAGACTACCCGAAAGGCAAAGATTTGTCGAAATCATGGTATGGATGTTTCAGCCACACAATGTTATTTGGTATCTTGAAGGTATAAGAATAGTGTTATTAAACAGCGCGTTAGAGCTGAAGTAAAGAAGAAGATGTGAGCACATTTTAAATCACAGACATTGCGGGTTTTTGTAACGAAAAAATAATGGTGAAAACAAACTTCCAGATCCAAAAACTTGTGTTAGTCTTGTGACTTGTGCTGTCGATTTCTACAGGCCTCTTGAATATCTCTGGGGACTTACGTTCAGTTTGTTTACATATTCAGTGGCGCTCACTCGGCTTTACGTAGCGCGGTACACTTAAAGCAATAAATATTTGCCCAGCCACTTCGCTCGCGCTTTGGAGAGCTTCCTTCCAGTTTGTTTGTAAACGATATTAAGGAATATAACTCGATCTTCTGGGCTTACTCTCCAACTGTAGTGAGGCAGAAAAGTTTGGCTTATTCTATTTTTGCATCGAACGATGTAGTTACAAGCAGCAGTATTGACTACTATGGGATATGAGGAAATATCAATCCCAGTCGCAAAGATTTATTTTCTGACGTCACGGAACATGAATATACCGTCTCTTCAAAAAAATTTAAGAAAGGAGAATTCAGTGATACTGGATTATGTATGTTTATCGCTAATTGTTTCAGAATGGAGGTCGGAGTATATCATAGAAAGCTAAACCAGGACAGTTCCTTTCTTGAATGCGTCTCAGTGTTGATTTACATATGTAAGGCCTATAGGACTTTAATGAGTGTAAATAAATGGTAAAAAGTTGTTCGTGTCGTTCATGTGGAAAATGAAGCGAGTGTTGTCCTATTTGGGTGCGTAAGGTACCATTCAGCGTGAGAGACATTATCGATGGTCAGTTGGTTTATAATGAACAATATTATTGTGCCCTTTATCCACTTCCTTTATATGAAAACAAAATTAACTTTATAATATGAATTACGGAATTATTAATCAAAGCTATTGAAGCTGTTATTACGAAACTACTGCATAACGAAGCCACACTTATGTCGCAGACTAATCTGCTCCGGAGAGTAAAGAGTGAACACAATACGTGAGTGGTATCGTTCCCACATGGAATCTGGATGAATGCGTGTTCAAATCACCGCACGGCCATCGAGATTACTATTTTTGATGGTTTACCGATATTATTCCGGACGAATTAATCACAGTTAAAATGGGTTGTAAAATACAAAACAGTATGAGGAAATAAAATTATCTCTGAATTTAAAATATCCTACACTGTTATACTGATAGTGCCCCTAATGTGAGTGACTTGGAGTCGTAAGTTGTCCGGTCTCACGGGGCCTCTTATTTAATCTAACCGATACGCGACAGCGCGCTACGCGCCGAAAAACGTCAGGCATACAATAACTATACTTAATTTCTCTTACAGGTGACAATGCAGAAACAAACATGATAGAATTGCAGCAAAAGAAAAATGCAGATCTTCTTAGTTTTTTAATGCCGCAAGTATTGCTTGTTCTATTCAGTCAATTAATAAAAGATAATGAATAAGATGAGGAAATGGTTTTAGTAGCACCTCAAGAAAATATAGCTCCATGACTCCTTGAGAAAGTAGTTTTCTCAATAATTTATCATATCCAGAAATGGCTAGTGTTACCATTTCATTCAGAATATTTATGATTATAAAAAATATATACAGAAAATATTTGTTATCTTCATTATACACAAAATAATGTTAACGATAGTCTCGTAAAAGAAGCCAGCCCACAACGTCTATAGCGAGAAACTTACCTTTCACTCAAGAGGAAGGAGGGGGGACGGGGAGGGGGGAAGGAGGGGAGGGGGGATGGGGGGGGGAGGTTGACAAGACAAAAGCCACGTCAGACTACGTGGGGTTCAAAAGAGGTCGAAATTGAGCCACGTAGTTCATGAATGCTCCCTAATTTATACCACGTGATCGACAAAACCATCTACAAGAAAACAAGCAAATACATTGAAACATCTTTGTAAAACTCATTATAATCATGTGTAATCAAGCCATGAAAACTTGATTGGTCTGTTCCGAACGAAAAAAAGAATCGGCATCATCCGGGACGTAGTCACTCTACAGCCTGAGTTGGGTTGCAACGTAATGTCGGTCAACTCATAATATGGGACCAAATATATCGATATTTTTCATAGTTGATACGATAATATCAATACGATTCAATGAAACATCGAAATCTACAAAAATCCCGCACTAAAAAAAACGACTGGGCAATTTTTTCTCAGGAGGAACATAGCTTGCTAAGGCCCTTGTACGGTTTAAACTTTCTAGCTATTATGTACAATTTTTAAGTATTAGAAAGCTAAACAATAATCTTTGCCATATAGGCTACGGTTAAGAAGAATTCGTGTAAAAATTATTATTAATAACAGAACTTTGAATTAAGTAAAGAGCTTCAAATATTTAGGAGTGTGGTTACCGAACGTTAGAATTAAGTATGTAGTAATTCACTGAACATTTTTCAGCAGACTTGTACAATAGCAGGAGCAGTTGGTGGAAAGGACACTTGTCTGAAATTCAATAAAGTGCTAGTGGTACCTATTCTGTTGTCTGAGTCAAAGTATTGGACACTTAATAAGTCTATCACAAAAGTAATCGAGGTTTCAGAGAATAAATTCTTAAGATTTGTAGCATTTTAATTATTGATTGATAAAATGTAGTAATTGCAGAAAGTTAGATACATTACAGTTGACTGACACAATCGTGTAATATAATAGCAACTGGTATAAATGTTGTATGTTTGAGGATAAAACAACGAGCGGATGCCTAAAAAGTTTGACATTATTGACCACATAGGAAAAGATCCGACGGAGACCCGTTAGAAGATGAATTTTTTAATTATAGTTGAACTGTCCTTGAAGATGGATTACGGTGATGTAGAAAATTTTTACAGAAAAATTATATTTAATAACATTACTTTCAAGGAAAACTAAAATCAAACGCTTCAACGCAGTAATCAGACCAGAAGATCTGTCCGCCTCAGAATGTTTGTTCTCTATGAAAACTGGAGAAATAGAAGAGATATAGAAAAGGGGAAGGAAAATCATGAGAATAATTTGGGGACATTAAAAATTGAAAATGGTGAGTTTAGACACCGGAGGAATAAAGATTTATACAAAGAAGAAGAAATTGAAAGGATGTCAGAGACGATCAGAAAGAGGAGAATCAGTTTTTTTTGGTCACATAATGATAATGGATAACAACAGACTTACAAAAAGAATTTTCAGCCATATTTACAAGAGTAAGAATGGCAACCAGTGGATCCAAGGAGTAAAGAAAGATATGATTGAGATCGGAATAACAGAATATTTAATACCAGATAGAGCAACTTTTAGGAGACTGATTCAAAATTTCAAGGGTTTACAGGAGAAGGAGGAAATGTAGTAACATATGGACGGAAGAAAGGAGGAAACAGCAAAGTGAAAGGATGATGAGCTATTGGAAGTCAAGAAAAGAACAATTGAAATGAATGCACGGGATTACTTTTCGTGGACCTTAGATGGCAGATATCGAAGAGATGAAGAAGTATTAGGTGGTCAGAATGATTGCAGAATTATATTTTTCAATCATATTCTTATTAATTAACATAATATTAACGTTTAAAAGTCTTGCAATGAAAGTGTTAAATTTTCACTAATCCAATTAATACTTAAAAAAAACTATATGCATGAGTTCTTTTTTAAGTAAGATACCTTATGGCGTAAGACATGTAAGCAAGATTCTTTAAACTTTTAAAAGACCTATAAAACTTTAAAATTATTTGTTGGGTACACACAAATACAGTAAGGACACTGATATACACAAAGTAAATTTTTTCAATATAAATTTTCATTTTACCGTGGAACTGAAGAGCCCAAAATATCAGAAATTTATTAAAAAATCACAATTTCCTTTATGTAAGCTAATATAGCCCGCCCCGTTGGCTCAGCTGACTGCGGCATCGTGATGGAATCTTGCGCTGATACTGGGTTATCTGGTTCCAGTCTTTGTAGTGAAGGAATGTTTCATCATCAGGACTTGGTAAGAGATATGATGGTACACAGTTTCTAATAACCAGTTTGTTCATCTAATTCCTGGATTAAATTCCAAAACTCTCCGCACTGCGAACGGAATGAGAGCATACAACACTGTTGATGCTAAATCTTCCGTAGGATGGGGACGTTAAGCCGTTTTTTTGAGGAGTAGGTACCGACTTTCACCTTTTTCCTCCTTCATCTCTTAATTCATACAACACAAGCAACACTCTATACTAACGTTTCTTAACCTTTTTCTGCCCGAGGACCAATAAATTGTCAAAGTAGTGTTGCGGACCACCAATTTATATGGACCTAGTTTTTTGCCTCTTTGTATATTATCAACATCAGGGACATGTTTTATTGTACCGTTACAACATATAAATCCAATGCCTGTTTTGAACTCCTACAAAAATACAATTATGAAACTGGAAGTAAACTATTAAAAGTTAATTACACATTGACCAGACTGTTAATATTTGCTAAGCATATGAATAATAATATTAGTATACTCTGGATACTACACTATACCACCAACCTACATTGTAGAAGATAAAATAAAAGGCCTTGGACTTAACACTTTTTGATTTAATTTACTTCACCACTCTTATATTTCCAACACTACCACGTACCGCGGTATCTCACAGCTGCTATAAACGCTCAGAAAACGGTCGTTTTCTTAACATTTAGTTGAACGGCGCTCGTTTTGATACCAACTGGAAATTGTAGACTCTTGTAGGAACAAGGCTGTCTTATCCTAATCCTGCAAATGCCAGATTTTTGCCTAGTCATTGAAATATTCGTAACTTTTAAAAAGTCGAGCTTATAGTTTATACAAGCTAATAACATTTTACAGTACGAAAACGGTGTCTACATTTACAATATTCCGCCTGCAGATCACCAGAACGCTCCTCGCAGACCACATGTAGAGAAACACTGCTTTATACTGAACATACACACTATCACTGCCATCCACACATACAATAACAAGTATGAATACCCACTGGAGAAGGCAACGGAAAATCAGCACAGTTCATCTTCCTATCGATGAAATCGTCTAAGCCCAGACTCGGGTATAGAATCATAAGAAGAAGAACAAGTACCTAACATAAGATATTACTGTGTTAATAATAATTACTGAATTAGTAATGAAACAGTATGACAAATTAGATTAGAAAACAGTGTATTCCTGTTTTAAACTAAAACAATCAATAATAGGCATCATTTCCAACAGGCAGAAGAATTATTTTGGTTGTGCTGATTTGTACGATACCTGCGAGATTACTTTTGGCCGCGTGCAACAGTGACGTTATTGGTGACGTTATGTTCTTCATATTAAGTATCAAAAGAAACGATATCTCACAAAAAACTTCAAGAGTTAAGCGATAAGTGTATTGGTTGATACGATTCTTCGATAAATCGTAATTACATTGTAACAGTTTGTATACGAAGAATTGCTTACTTTAATTACATTTTTGCCTATACAAGTGTAGTGTTACGTGACGTGCACTACTTTTTTTTTAATCATAACTGTGAGTAGCGGATGTATTATAAACTTCAACATTCCTGATTTGCTTAAAAGTACAAGCAGCAAATTTCTTTCTCACTAAAATTCCAATATAAAAATGTTCTTATCGTTGAAGGAAATCGTTTGAGCATACTTTATTTATTAAGAAATGTATAACAGGAAGCAACCAAATGAAATAGGTTCTGGACTGTAAGTAATTTTATTTCAGGTGGGTGTTGGGTTTGTTCCAAGTTTGTGGCTACTTTAGTGGGTAAATATAAGTCGTTGCCAACATATCTCGTAAATAATGAAAGCATTTTATGTTTACCGTTTATTAAATGGAATTTTTTCAATTATTTGAGTTGCTGTGAGAAATCATTAGAACGTAATGCCTTATGAAATTATAAATAATTGTTTGTACAATAGCACGGTAGGTGTTGCAGATTATTGGTCAAGGAATCGAGGATTGTTTTCATGAGAAAATGATGGAATATTGTGAAAGTTAAGACCGAGTTAAATAGGTGAGAGTTTAACTCTCCGGCCTGGAAGATGCAGATTCAAATCCACGAGCAGCCCTCAAGATTTCTGTTCTTAATTTTTTCCAAAAATCACTCCAGGCAATTGCGGGGATGATTCTTTTAAAATATTGCTACAGTTGAATTCCTTTCTCTTCCTTATTCTTAATTCTCTTCAGATCCTAATGACATCCACGAGTCATAAAGCTTTATTTGAAATCCCTGTAAAGGAAGCTCGAACACTCTTAGTTGCTCTGACTGAATTAAAAATCGAAGACATTTAAATAGTTCTAAACATTCAAATGGCAGTAAGCTACTTTTAATGTCTTTGAATATATCGTTCTGGAGTCATCATAAAGTCATTTACACTGTAGAGTCGTTTCCGTTGTATATTCATTCCACTAACAATTCAATAGATTTGATTCCAAATTTCGAATATTTTTGTATTGTAAAAAAGTGATTCCATATACAAGTTGAACATTTCCATTTGCGATGTTACTAACTTGGTATAACGCTGGGAACAGTTCAATATAGTGAAATTCGGCAAAGTAAAGGTGAGACAGGCTCATTCGAATTAATACTTAACGAATCACTATACTTATATTAGAGAAATAACATGTAGCAACGATATGAAAATAATTAAGATATTGTTAAGCAGGCAATAAAAAGAACTGAGTACCGATAATGGTGTCAACGCTTTGGCTGTGCCCCCGTCAATGGTGAGCTTCAGAGTACGGAAAGGGGTTCACTTACAGTTTTCTAGATTTTCATTGAACGTATTTTTCCAATTCCTCATTCGGAGGTCACATTGTATTACACCCTATATGTTAAATTAGTTTAGGGAAGAACCAAGATGTGTTTACATTTTTCGCCATATGTAGCAGTGAACTTGAAATCTGTTTTCATTTGCAAGTCTGGTCAGCGATAACGATCGAGCCTGGGAATCAGGAATGTCATAAAGATTTCAGTTTTCCCTGGTTTCCAAAATTAACCCCAGCAGAATAACAGCAAATCAGAATAGTTCTTTCATATGCCGTGACAGAATTCTTTCCATTTATCAGTTTGCTACGATTTGCTGATGACTTTGTCTTGAGAGAAGAACAGGCTGAGGATATTGAGAAGTTACTGAATGATGTTAGCAAAATACTGAAGGAAGAGTTTGGGCTAAATATAAGTCAAAGCAAGACAATAGTGTTGAAATGCAGCAGAAATGATACGAATAACAGTAGATTAAATATAAAAATAGGATAGGATGCGATAGGAGAAGTGAATTGTGTTACTTGGGAAGTAAAATTACAACTGATGGCCAAAACAGGAGTGATGTTAAAGTTAGAATAACAATAGAGAGAATAGCCTTGATGAAAAAGAGGAATCTTTTAGTTTCAAATATTGATCTAGGGCTTAGAAAGAACTTCTTAAATCTTAAATGTGTTGAGCACAGCACTTTGTGGTAGTGAAGCATGAACTTTAGGAATTCCAGGAAAAGGAACATTGAACCATTGAAGTGTGGTGTTGTGGAAGGATAGTGAAAATCAGGTGGATAATTAAAGTACGAAATGATAGAGTTTTGGAAATGATAAGTGAGAAAAGAATTTTGTGGAAGAGTGTTACAAAAAGAAGAGACAGGATGGTTGGTCATATTTGAGAGACATGCAGCATTGGTTAATTTGTTAATTAAGGACGTAAGGTGTAAGGGATATGTTGAGATGAAGAGGTTATCGCAAGATTGGAAGGGATGGAGGATTGCATCAAACCAGTCGAAAAACTGATGACAAGGAAAAAAAAAAAAAGTCACCTCTCGGGGAGTAAAAACAAAATAACATTAGCGACGAGAAAATAAAAAAAATAATGATTTTTAGTATGATATTTAAAATATAATCATAGCTTATATAATGAAGATTTTTATAATGCACAGTCTATTTCGTTAGTGAAATTTATGAGCAAAACCACGAAATACTGTAACATCCACGAAGACTGAAAACAAATTAACCACATTACTATTCGTTGCAGTAAAATAAAAAGTCTTGTCTAAGTTTACAAGTAACTTTCATTGGCTTTTACCACCTTCAAGGTTATAAAATATTTATCTATATTCTGAATAAACTTGACTACGAGACAACTACCACCATTCGTCACATGTCAGACATATCTGAATTTACATGAAAAACAGAGCTATACATTTTCTAATTTTTGTTGTGGTTTGTTGCATATCTTAGATACTCTTATTACTTACACAGCGTATAAGATTACCCAGCACTTCATTAAAATGACGATAAACAGAACAACGAAGTTTATTGGAAGACATTTTTCCTCCTTTTATCGGCTGTCTGTCAAGTGGAACTTCAATTAAATTTAATTATCACTTCCTTGCATAAAACAGACCTTATATAAATTTCGCATCTGAGATTGATGTAAAATCTCACTGTTACTGTTTTTAATTGCTTTAGTTTGAAGTGCCAAAATGATAAAATAAAAGATAAGAGAAAACGTTAATGTTCCATAAACACTTTCCGTCACCTATCGTAGAGGTTTTAAGTTATGTAGACGATACCTTATATAAATGAGCTAATTTGCTTAGTTTAGTTGTTTTTAATATGCGGGGGTTCCCCGGTTCATCTTATCGCATATCTGTTATCTTTGATATAATATGTATATATGGTGATGTAATAATTACTGTAAATAGCAAAAAGTGTTCTATATCGAGACGAGGAAAAAAAATATAGAAGTGTTATAATAGCGAACAGTTTGGTTTTTATTAGGACAACTATATTTATGTGTGTACTAGAACAGTTGAATAAAA
Organism: Vandiemenella viatica; assembly: GCA_031002005.1. NCBI lineage: Eukaryota > Metazoa > Arthropoda > Insecta > Orthoptera > Morabidae > Vandiemenella > Vandiemenella viatica. The sequence continues at coordinate 275,531,370 of JARYHS010013630.1, forward strand.
CAATTTTGTCAACAAATATTATTTTTACTTATTCTAAGAAACGATAGTGTTTTCTTTTGTGATATTTTCCTTTCAGCAATGTTTTTAATAATGTAAAGGTTATAGCCGGGTAAGAATGGTTCATGATAGATTACAAGATACGAACAAGGTGGCGATCGGAGTACACTTAACCATCGACGGCGAAATTAATTATTTATTCACATCGACAAGAAATATTGAAATTACCGTTCAGTCTTTCATAGACGGAAGATCATAGACAAAAAAGTCACAGTCAACTTAAAAAACATGTGCAGAAATCCATAGCGGATAGTAATAAAGAACCTTGGGAAAAGTAGCTGGAGATTGGAGAAGAGCCATAAATACTAATGAATACAGGTAGGAAGAAACCCAAATAAGACCAGTGTAGGCTGTCAAGCTACTGCAGACGACATGGTATTAATCACAGACACATTAGAGAATGTTATAGAAAAAATCAAAGAATTACAGAACCAAGCAGCTAAAGCAGAACTGCAAATGTCTTTTTAAAAAAAAAAAAAAAAACACACAAATTATGTGATAAATATCACCTAGCCACAGAAAAATATACTATTAAATAAATAACAGCATAATGTCTAAAACAGATTGCTTTAAACATCTTGAAGATTGGATATCGAACAAAAAATTGAGTTAAAAATAGATAAAGCATTTCACTTATCAATAACCATGTAAAATAACAAATCACTAACAAAGAATACAAAAAAAAGGTACTATCAAACAATAGTTAGACCAGTAGTACCTTACGCAGCAGAAACACTTAAACTAAACAGAAATGGAGATGTAGAGAAAATCGAAAGTAGAATTTTGAGAAAAATACTAGGGCCTAAAGTCAATACTAAGTTGGTTGGAATACAAATTAACATCAAATAAAGAAATATGTTTTAAAATTGAAAAATTAACCGATGTAATGAGGAAAAAAGAGACTACAATTTCATGCGCACATACACAGAATGAATAGCAAAACAACACGAAACAGGTATTTGACTTCATAAACAGCTAAAAATCCAAATGATCTCAGGAAACAGAAGAAGCTATACAAATTCTGGAAATTAGCATAGACTCACTAAATGATGGAATACATTTTATAGAGGAGGTTTTCAGGAAAGGGAAATATATTCAATCATTGGAAAAAAAATGGAAACAGGAAGAGAAGGAAAGCCACTCGTAGAACATTAAAGAAGAATTGTCATAAAGAAGATTGAAGACAGCTGGACGTAAACATAGTAGACTTATCCGATCTGAAGAAAGAGAGAAGCATCCTGACATTCTTGTTCAACATCTTCACTCGATATAATCCTTGATTGCCTGCCGTGGATGACTGTACGTATACCCAGTCATAGTTATGGATCGGCGACAACTGGTGGCAGCTTGACCTGTCGCCAGGAGCAGAAACAGCCCGCCAACAGCAGCGGCGTATAGCGCTCGCTTGCGTGCTGCCTGCACGCGTAGGCGCTGCCAGGCAGGCAGTCGCCTTAAAGGGGCGCTTCGCCGCCGCCGGCTCCACACTGCGGAGTATATGTCGGTCAGCGGCACGCTAGTCTGCCACGACACCCACGCCAAAACATTAATCCTCACACAACTTCCTTCACGTCCAATGTTTCTACGAGATTTTGTGGATGGCTGTTGTCGGCGTTCTCGTGTACTACTAAATGCGCTTCCTTACTTCTTTTTCTTCTTCACTTCAAGGATTAGGCAATAATGCCCGTTCTTTCTTTGTTCTTTTCATTGTCTTCCTAGGTCAACCAATGTCTCTGCGTCCCACTGGTGTGTACTGCATCGCACCGAGCGTGGTAGTGAGCGGTAACGTTCTCGCTTCGCATTCGGAATGACGTGGTTTCAACTCCCTATCCGGCCCCAGATTTGGGTTTTCTACGATTTCCCCAAATCACTCCAGGCTAATGCCGTGATGGTTCCTTCAAAAGGTCATGGCATAAACCCTTCCCGTTCCTTGCCTCCAGAGCTTCCTCGCCTCTAATAACACCGACATTAACGAGGTGTGAAGCCATAAGAAAGCTAGATGTTGAATCCTTTGTTCGTTCATTCTTTCAATATGTTGCCTCCATGATTCTCTGTGTTCCTCTAACCTTTCTATTGTAAGTATCAAGTTCTTCCCGAATTTTTTTATTGTCTTATACGGATTTGTTTAGTGCAGACATTTTCCTTCCTAAGGAATCTCATTTCTGTGTCCGAATTTCCTTACTAATTTCACTAACACTTGTGACGTAATCCTCTCTTTTCTTACCCCTTTGTTGTCTAATTGACGCCTATATGCGGGCTGTGTAGGATCGGAGGAGTCACACGTTTTTGCTGATGTTTTACTATACTTAAATATTAAGTCCGCTGAATGTCCTTGTTTATTTCAACATAGATACGATTGCGATTTCGATTTCAAGTGAAATACAGTAGCGGTCTTCATTACCATAAGTCGAGCGAGCGACGAGGTTCCTTAAATAATAAACATCGAAGTTAAATCAGATGGTACTGGTGGGCAGCCCGAGGCTGGAAGTACTTGTCGCTTCCGTAAATCGGATTCAAGTTAGAACAGTATCGTCTGTTGTTTAGTACAGGTGAGCTCTTCTGGCCGTGAAATACTTGCCACGTGAAAACGAAGTGCGTACGCTGTTGATCCAGCAGGTTTCTGGCACGTTCGACGCTAAAGCTAACGTTTAGTAAAACTGAATAAAACCTTACATAATCTGAAGTAATAAAGTATTTCCAGACAACAGGTGAGAGTATAATTTCTCTTTATTTCACTACTAGCCCGTACCCGCGACTTCATACGCGTGGATTAAGAATTTCTTTTGCCAGAATTAAATATAGAAAGTTGCTAACGAAGGATTGGTCCCAATATCCAGTAGGAATAATATGACAGGAAAGCTATCACTATATCATTGTATCATCGAACCTGTCTTTTGAAGAGAATCAATTTCCAACATATTTCTGTCACCATTCGATAAGGTCTTAAAATTTCGTGACTACAACTGTTAATCATACTGGGAAAAATATCCTGTGCCCTTCATACAGATTTCCTTATAAAATTGCATCACAACGATATAGCCACTTCCGTATTTATAATAATATTACTGTGGTTCACACTCACACACTGGCTGCGAACAACACCTGAGGGATCATTATAACGTAAAAACGTGTACACATACAACATTGCAAGACTACCTACGATTTTCCTCGCATTGCACCCCTAACTTTCTAATATCTACAGTTTAACATTCAATCCGAATAACCTACGGCTCAGGCCTGATTCTTACGATGAAAATTTTAAAAAATCTTAGCATCCAAGGAGATTTCAACCGGATACCACCACGTTCGTAACCAAGCGCTTTAACCACTAAGCTGCCAGTCCACTATACGGAAACACGATACGGAGGCGACCATATCCAACATGTCTCTCTATCGCCGTATTTCGAAGTTATGAGACAACATGTGTTATTTACACAGATAATTTTTCAACCAAATGTAGACAGTATTTTTCTCCTTGTTTCAACGGATAAGTGTGCAAAGTTTCATCAAGATCGGATGAAAACTGTGGATTTGTATGAAGAACAAACAAACAAACCAACAAACAAACAAAGAAACATACATTCATCTTTATATATAAAGATTACAAGCTAATTCATTGTAATGGACAAGTAGGAAACAAAGAAAAGATTCGCAAAACAATTATGATTAACTACAATTCTCTCGGAAGCAGAAATGCCTTTCATCCAACAGCGGGAGCTCTCTGACAGCCGTGTGTTGGATACACGTTTCAGCGATCATGTGCATGTATAACTGAACCTTGCTTTTCCCCGAATCTGTAACGTTCAGATCACAACACAATTTATGTGTCGACCGGTATCGAGGTCACAGTTGTACCAATATAAAACTGGATTCTGTTAAAATATTATTTGTATAAAGCTTCTCCCCATCTTACTGGTTAATCAACAAGATTAATAATCAGAAATTTCGTAACAAGTTTTAAGATAAATCGTTAAGTCAGGAATACTTTTGTTATAAGACCATATTACCAAGAAATTCATTTAATTTTTTGTATTTAGGACACATACACACGTGGGTAAACAACTTTGAAATGGTTAGTCATTTCAGAGAAATAATTTAAAGATGGCTTTTCAGGTAAAATAAATTCTATTAGAATTCAGTCTTATACGTATATTTGTTACTTAAAGTTAAGCTATCAATAAAGTTTATAAATAAAACCTTGCCTCTGTATTAGAGTATGAAACGAGCGCCATCTTTCCGAATTCTGTCACCTGCACTAATAGCAAACTTATTAGGTGGTTTTCTTTAATTACCTAAACTAAACTTGGTTCATAGCTTTAGATACTGACTCAAAAGTACTAACAAGAAAACATTGGATACATCATACAGTATAAGACAACATAATTTACCAACAGACGAAGACGAGGTAAATATCCATATCACTAATAACATGGTTGTAATATAAACTTCATTTTTCGTAATTATACCATGCATGAAACCTATACCACCAAATGGATTGATTATGATTAATAACATAGCATAAAAAATTAAAAATTATGGATAAAAGATATTTATTGCTTCTGGATGAATCGTTCACCTTTAAAGATCATCAGAACTTAATGGAAATATTTGAAATGTGGGTGGAGTTATTAAATATTTTTAAAATTTACTGTTATGCTAAGATTTTAAAGTAGCGTGTAATTACTGACACTATTAAGCATACTCATAAACTGTTATGTAAAAATTCGTTGATAATTGTGGAGGCATATGTTTTAATGATAAATACTATTCTGCTTATATACAGCTGACGAGTCTCTGCAATGTTTAGCATAGATTTATCATAAGAGAGCCAAGGAAATAATGAAATGATTTAGAACAAAAAAAACCTGTTGTTTCAACATTGGTGATGAAAATCCGAAAATAAATATTCCCTATCAGAGGTCTGTTAGTGATGACCTTAAACTAGGTAGGTGCACAGTTAATGTATTGCTGGTAGCATCACTGGTGCCCCCACGGGCAGGCCGTGCTGCAGACTAGCATATGCACAGGGCACCAACGTCTAAAAGTAGTTCAGTGATAAGTTCGGCTGCGTACCCCAGCTATGCACACTTTTAGCGCTAGTACTACATGTTCCGGGTCACAAGTTCGATTGTCGGTGAAGGAATTTCAGTGAATTCTCAACATTTACACACTGCAAAACGCCAAGCAGCAATCAAAACATCAGTAACCTCAAATTTAAGGCTATTGTTTCATACGGATGGTGTCAGTTTCGATGCCCATTGCTGGAGAGTTAACAACATTTCGGAACTACTCCATAGATCATAAAAAGCTGTGGTCGCAACGTCACTAACGTTAAATTCGACGGTACTATTGCTTGCGTGGGATCACTGGTATGATGTTTATTAACGAAAATTCATTGAAATTTCAGCATTTGTTCAATAAAACACACAAACCCTTATTGACAGCACCATATGTTCACTTTCGAAACTATTATTGCGTTTTAACTGTCACAAGTTCGATGACAGGTGAAGGAATTTAGTAAATTAATCTGTGTATCGATAGTCACCTGAAATTCGAGCCAACTATTGCAGTCTCAGGATCACCAGTTAATGCGCGGTGACGGAATTTCGAAGAATTTTGTGCACTTACTCGATATTAACATCACAAACGTTAAAACTGATGCTATTTTTGCGTGCTCAGTGTCACAGGTATAATGCTCCGCAAAGAAATTTGATTAAAGCCTAACATTTACACCCTTGAACTTGTATCTACAACATCCGTTACCTCAATTTCGATGTTAATTATGCGAGTACAACGTTACAGGTTAAACTGCCAGTGATGAAGAACTAATGATGATTTTTTTTTAAAATTTAAATCTGCATTTCCAACAACAGTACCTGAAGAATGAAATCATGAGAGTATGGTTGACCTTCGATTCACGATGATGCTTTTCCTTGACTTTTTAACATCTGAGCCACAAAACATGTAACGCTATATTCATAATATCTATAGTTAAATCTATAAATCAATAATTAAATCTATTAATTCAATACGTATAGTTCAGGCTAGCGAGGTTTAAGCTGGATTCATCGGTTCGATATCAGTTCGAGGTAATAATATTTTTCGGCTGTCCATCCGGCTGGAAATCCGAAAAGATCACTAAGACGAAGAGGTCTCCACTCACACATTACTATTAAGTTTCTACAAGAGAAATTTCCGTGTTACCCAGTATGTGCTCATAGATGAAAACTTGCTTTTAATTGTTGTAAGTTCTTTATTCCAACAAGAAACTGTTCATTTTCGAGTCTCAGTTTGGTTTGAAATCGGCTATTTCTTTCCGCAGACTAGCCTTCCAGCACAATGGGTTTTTGAGTCACATAACAAAAACTTGTGCTTTGAGAACATGATGCCTGTGAAATTGATCGTAGTAATGAAGATATAGTACATGAGAGATGATGTTTGAATTTATTAATATAATTTCATAATGAAAGGCTGGGCTGTTATACAAGAATTAAAATCCAAAAATTTATAATGAGATACGAACATATTTATTTACAGTTTAGTTAAACTAATGAATGACAGTTTAGTTAAACTAATGAATAAATTTTATTTTAGTATGCAAAAGCAAATCCACACCAGCATAGAAAAGTGATATCAAAATTAATAATAAAAAACAAAGTTCTTAGAAAGTGACAATGGTTAAGGTCAGTGCAGGCTCGTAGTAATGTTTAGGCGTCCCATCCACTGACGTGAGAACCTGTGGTAGGAGTTTAATCGTAGCAGTTCCATTAGTTGAGTTGAGATTGTGATTTTTCGGATGGCGTCAGGTTCTGCAGCGGCTATGTCCTCGCGGTACGGACCGAACTCAGCTAGACTGGAGCAGCTGTCATACCAGAAACAAATACTATGTGGTGGCATCAAAATCCAGCTATGAAAAGTGATCCTTTTTTGGCCTCTACTTCAAAGAATCGCCAGTACCATTTTCTATCGTCACTGCTTTAGTCCGTCCAGTCGGTGCAGCCTGTAAAATAACCTCACCTCGCCAATGGAACAGCGAGTGAAAAATTGTTTGACATTAAACACTCCACCATTGACAGACTGTTATCTTTTTAGCTAATACTCCTAAATATATTCAAAGTAAGTGTCTCACTACTGGATGTACTCTCACTCTACTGGAATAGCGTCGCAGTAAATTTCAAAGATATCTGGAATTAGCGTACCCTTACTGAATTGACAGTAAATCGTATTTACTGTCTGCCATTAATGTCGTATTTCATTCAAAACGTCTTCCGGGCTGTTATTCACGCTTTCAGGGGTACAATCACTTCTCCTGTGATGGTCGCTATCCTCTGGGAACAGTAGGTTGTTGACTGACAACTCCGCTAGGTAGACTCGCCATTTGCTAACCTGCTTTACCCGGGAGTGTACCTTTCACTGAGATAATTTTTACTAATTATTCATTTTCCCGTATAATTGTCCCCGTCACTTATGTAAAATAAAACGTGTATTCAAAATAATTCCTGTTACCTTCACCAATCATGCATCAAGAAATTCTAAGTGCGAATAACTCCTTTGGTCAACAGATAAACTAAATTATTGACTTCTCGGTGCTAATATCAACTAACTTAAGCATACCTATCTTTCTGCCTTCTGAACAACTATACACACTACCCATGCCCGAGTTTATTACTGCATAATCCGATTGTATGCATTAATTGTATGTCTAGCGAGATATCTGTATCTAAATGAATCTGTATACATGTAAATTCACAGAATATTGCTGTGTTGTATATTACACTATAACAATGCTAAGCTTCATTAATGGTGACATGGGGCCATTCAAAATGTGAACGTCGCTTTAGGAGGGGCTGGCAACCATTAGGTGGGAGGTGGGCGGAGCGGCTATTTTTGAGTCTCTCATCCCCTGCTGTACTGCGTGGAGGCAATCCCACGCTTGCAGTGCACCAGTGAAACAATTCATTTCACTGAACATACGTGCGAAGACTGCGTAGAACCTTAAAAGTCTTTTACACAGTTGTTTTATAAATTGAGGCACTAGCTCAGTTAATATGCTGAGTGGTCTGGTGGTTCAATGGTTAAGATCTCTGACGGGGGATCGAAAGGTCCCTGGTTCGAATACCGATCTCGGCGAGGATTTTCTTAGGCCCTTAACCCAATCTTCAATCTGGCACAGCTCGCTGTTTAGTATGAAGTACGCTAGAACGCTTCCATCGTTCGGTTCCACGTTAATACGTTGGTCCCCTGTAACCGGCAGCATTGGCTGGTTAAATTAAGGCGGAAACGACAGAGGTGGATTGCGCAGCGAATAGAAACCCTGTCGCCAGGCCATTACGAACACACGAAATTATTATTATTATAGTTAATATGTTTCAAATTTGAGGTAAAAGAGCTTAAAAGATTCTCTGAAGCTGAGGGGTAGAGACTTGCCTGTTAATATGCGTTTCACTGTACAGTTTTGAGAGTCCGAAGCTTCTTGTTAAGACTTTCACCCAGTACGATCATTTTCAAACGCTTAAGGCTTACTGGGTAACGTTATCAATATGAGTGGTTCCAATCTGGCACTGGAATGAGTGGATTAACTAGTTGCTAAGTTCATCCCGCCATCCGTAGCGATGTGTATCTCACTGTATCGTGAAATAATAAAATTGTAAAGATTTGTATCACATAAATGCCACTTTCTATGCGCACAGTCTGAATTATTTCGTTCTTTCATATACTATGTCTATCTAGCTGTAAGACGACGTTGTTTACGAATGACTTTACCAACAAATATGCGAAAATCCACCTTCCTTTCTGATTAATTCTGAACACTCCCCTCACCAATGTATTTTGACGACATTGACAGAAGAAATAAGATAAGGGAACCAAGGAGCAACAACAATGCTTGCATGTCTTCTGTCTTGCAGCGTAGATGTATGGTTTATAATATTTTGTAAAATAAATAATCTTCAGACGAGAAAATGATAAACAACATGCGTTTACCTATAGTGTCTTGAAAAACGTAACTGCAATGTTACTACAATGTTACAACATATTTCACCCATAAACTCGAAGCATAAAGATAACATACACAATATGTGCCCATGGTAAGTAATAATTTCAAAGTATCTAATTCCACTCGATTCGTATTTCATACATTTGTAATGGCGGATGTCACACAATGCAAGACATCCAGCAGAATTTAAAATACCACTATACTCTCAATTGAAATAACTGAATACGGATTTTATGACTCAGAAATGCAACGAATTACACTAAAAATCTAACACCAAACTCTCTGGACGTGGTTTATAAGGTTCACAGACAGCAGCCAACTCAAAACGTCGTGTCAGGTTTGATAAGACAGTTGCTTTCTAAATATGGATATGATATATGTTTATTACTTTTATTTAAGAAACTATCATCATCTTTAAATTGGCTCCATAGATCACAGTGTTATATACAGGACTAAAGACTTATCACACTGAAAAGATCGTAAAAACTGTAGAAACGGCGATTTTTTTTGTAAAATAGTGCAAAATGCTATAAATTGGGCGAATGTTTCATAAATGAGTGTATTATCCAGAACTGAGACATTCAATGAAGTGCTAGAAGTCATTGGATAGGGTTAACTGGCCCTTTTTACCCGGCGATCTGCACCAATATGATGTGGCATTGACTCAGCTTGTCCTCGGAAGTTTCCTGAAGAAATATTAATCCACGCTTCATATAAAGCCGTCCACAGTTTCAAAAGTGTGTGAATACAAACTGACCTATCTATCACGTCCCAGATATGTTCTGGAGTCCAACCCTTATGTTATCGAGCTCAGGAGAGGAATTTTGTTAATAGAGGCACTAGTGTCGGTGTTCTGCTGCCATGTCCCATAAACGCTATATTTGGCTACACTGCGCCACGAAAGTATCTGATATACATTGAGCGTTGCTTTTCTGTAACGCAGCATGTGGGCTGCCTGTCAACAACGAGACCTCGACGCATACGTTGCTGATCTCGGTTCTTAAGTAGACCTCGTCGGCCACTGCGGTGTACATAGCGAGAGGTCAAGCAATATTACGTTATCACGGCATACTTTTAACATTGTGGGTAGAGGACTACTGAATTGACTAATTATTTCAAAAATGATGTGCCGCACCAGCCAACATTCCTTGTTCAAAGACTGTTAGTTCATATCTTGAGGCTACAATTGCGACAAAAACTTTTAATAAGAATAAATAGAATCCGAAACAGCTTGGTATATTTATACGCTTCTTTCGATATGTATCGTTATATGGATATTTCCACCTTCTTATCTACTGCCTTTGGCACTTCATTGTATCAACGAACACCACTGAGCTCCTGAGTGTGGGCCCAACCACTGAAGTGCTTGTGGGAGAGCCTAAGCTAATTGAAAGCTAATCGGCTACCCTGAGCACGCAATAATATGGTGGAATTTGACATGAGTGATGTGAGTACAGCTTTGTGAGCTTACATTAATTGCGTTAAAATTGAGGTGATCTGGTATAAGCAGCCGCCATATTGTCCTTGAGCATATTTACCCTTTCAACGTCGCCTGCCCTGTGCATGCGAACATTTATGCTATTGCTGCTTCCAGTAATACTACCTGCAATATACGAAATGAGTGCGACCACAAGATTGGCACCAGCTGTTACGAAATTTGTAATTCTCAATTCATACGATTTAATATGCGTTGTCAGATTAGTTTTCATAAGTTACAGGAAGTGAGACAAGAAATGTCTACAATGAATCAGTCATGTAATAATCTTCTTTTGTTATTATATGCAGTAATTTTTTCTAAACTCTATATTAAATTTATTTTTTTACGTTTGGGTTTGTTGCTTGCGTTGTTTATTTTCTGTTAGTAAATTATGTATAAGAAATACAGTTCAAATATGTAAAATACACCTAGTTCAAATATCGAGGCTGAAACGGTGAGGTTTACTAAAATCAGGGAAATCTCTAACAGAGAGTAGTAACTTTCAGCTGTCACCTTTCATTGTTACCTTTAAAGAAATAGAGAGACTTATGCAATGCTATGTTAAACGTTACGGAGACCCAAATTCTGTAACTGTCTCAGCGAAACATCAAATTCTTTTCCTATCTCACGCGTGTAAAATGTTTATTTCACTTGTAAACTTCATACAACTTAGTAGTTAGCTGTGCTGTAGAGGGAACAAAGAACTGTAACACTTAAGGTATTAAATGTCTTGTAACGGTCGGGAGCCATGACGATTACTGCGTGTTGCTACGTTCTTTGCTAGTAGATATTGAAAAGGAATGATCGATGGAATGCCAAAATAGATATATACCCATCCATGTAAATAAAAGTAGTGGTGTGTACTGGGACATAGTGTATTATAAATAGAGTGAGACGTGTCTTTGAAATTGATGAGGAAGTTCTCTTAGCCCTTGTCTCATCTACGAAACACAATAGATGAAGCCTCTCTCCTGTCGCAGGAGCCATCACTGGGACGGCTCTAGCAGTATTTTATCAGAGTACGCGGCTGTCGGCCGAAGTTCACTCCGGCCAAAATAAATCTGGAGCTCACGAGGCGGGTCGTTGGTGTTTCGCCTGACGACCTGGCCACAAAGGACGGGGGAGGAGCGGAGGTCGGCAGCCACTGTGTGCAAAAACGGCGGAGGACGCCACAAGGGGCGGCCAGCGCCTTATTGATGGCGCCGGCGGGGGTACGCTGGCTGGAGTCAGCCCGATGCGGGAATTGTGGCCTTGGGACACTATAATATGCAACACTGACATTGTGCGGCATTACCAACAGGCGGATTTTCAGTATGTCTTTCTGAAATAAATTGCGGAACGTTTACGTTTAGAGAAGTTTTTGAACTAAACCCTCAATTTGCAATTCCAGTAACATGGTGCTTTTAAGTAAACTATCAATGTCAATTTTCTATGTTTTATTGAATCTGTGAAGCTAAAATATGAAGTTCGTACGACCTAAATTTTTTTCACTTTAACTTGTTTGTTTTCAAATATTTGCCTATCAATTAGACCCTGTAAAATATGTACTTAAATCTATTTTACAGCATTTGAACTTGGGTTATTATGATTCCCAACTGATTTTTACTTGTCCGTGTATTAATAGAAACTTTTTTTATGAGGAACACACAATGATCATTGCAAGTTCATCCTAAGAATGGAGACAATTAATGTACTTTTATCAAAATCTAAGTTAAAAGTTTATATATTGCAAATTAATCATGAGAGTGAAAAATTTTGAGTTTCAGCGCAAGAGTGGTGCTCCTAAGTTCCGAAGTTCAAAAAGAGAGAGAGTGAAGCCGCATTTGTTGAAAATTTGTCGGTTTTGATCATTCGGGACGTTTGCTGAAACTAGGTGTGGTAGTAGAGTTGCGACTTGTATGACACGCTACAAATGTAAAATATAATATTCTGCAAAGTACTTTCCGTTGTTCTACCCAGTGTCAGTAGTTAATTATATGTAAGCCCGCTTAACCAATAATTTTGTGTCACGAACTAGATGGAACTCATTGCTGCCGAAATACTGAGAGTATTGGGGCATTGGTTTGCTACTGGGTAAAAACCTGCTACAATGATAGCTGAGAATAGAGACGGAACACGTAAAGAACAGGGTGCACTGGTATAACCAATATAAATTCTAGAGCGCATTCCGTAATCAATCGAGTGGCAGTATGTAGCGCAGTACGAACATTCCTGGGATTGTTCGTCACGTATTCAGCTTGCTGTACAGACCAGGAACCAAATACACAGTTCCATAGCATAAGCGAGGAATCGTTAAGTTGCGTAAAACCTAGATTTACGTATATAAGAATATCTCAAATTTACAGTGACTTAAAAATTCTTTCTTAGATTCTACCAAAGATATAATGACCTTCACGCGATACTTTCATGTTAGTAGCAGTCCAGCTCTGTCTATGGGTCGTCGGTCTAAAAGTGGTCGTGGAAACGTGCGAATGACTGAAACCGCATCAGACGTAAGACATTTTCAAACTGGCAAACAGAGTTTTATTTTTTAGTGTTAAGCTGTCAACAGCAAAGATTCGTTTCCTGGAAATCGATAATTTGTAGATGTGAGAATTTCGTGATCACACAATAGTAATTCTAAAAGACATTTATTTGTGAAGAACATTCTTTCTCCCTTCATACTTAATCAAAATCGATAAATGAGGAATCATTGTAAAGATAATGTAAATCACGATTTGTTTTATGTTTTAAATTACCACGAGTTTGTGCCATCTGTATCTTTAACGTATCCTAATTTTTTCGTAAGACGCTGTAAGTGTTTTACTACAAACGTAATTCAGTTGAGAAATAAATAGCTGCTACATATGGGTTGTTTTTCTTTTTTCCACTACAAACCCGGAACCTCACTATTCAATGTGTATCATTCACGAAATGTTTGCACGGACCGCCTAATGTAGTACTAAATTTTGTAATACTGTGACTAAAAATGATGCTGTGGTGCCAAATGCGATAGACTGAGTTTATCGAAAAACATTTTTCCTTTTCATATTTGCTGATTAAATGCTTCTCTACTGAAATTCTTAAAAAATTACACGAGTAAGAAGATTATTGTTTCAAGGTCATGGTTCTTAATACTTCTTAAAGCAAATCTTAAAACACAACATCACATTTTACTAGAAATAAAATTACAATTCCCCAACGTAGTCGCATTCGACGTACGGCTTCAGTTGATCCAATATGACGTGGAAGCTGGTTCGGTTCGACCCGGCTGGCACGGTGGCTGGGCGCCAAGAGTGGCGGACGGTGTCGCCTGAATTATTGGCCAGCCAGCTGTCCGTCTGTCTGTCCGGATGGAACACCGCAAACCACTGTGCTCGACGGGCGCGGCGCAGCAATGCGGCAAGTATTCACTAATTCCTTCGATCCAGAGTAATTTAGTTAAGTGCGACTCTCCCAGTGCAAATTTCGGAGTTTTCAGTCGGATAAGCATATGGTGAAGTATCTAAATATTTACAATACTTGCAGGACACTTATCCAAAGCTTTTTTTTTTTTTAAAAAAAAATTATTTGCTACCTATTGCAACTGACATCTTTAATTATGTGGTTTATGTACTTCGTGCAGCCGTCTTCAATACCTCTTTTGATATAACCTGTTGCACGTGCCATGTAGTTTCATTATTGCACTAGTGTAAGCCCGTGACCGTTTTTTGCGTATCGTCACAGATCTAGAATAGTTCCAGTTTTTAGCGTCAATGATTATAACATGTTGACCTGATCTGAGCAAATACGAACTTAGCCTGTGTTTCACTCTTAGGGTGAAACAAAATCTCTTGAGCTTGAAGAAATCAGAAGTATTAAAAGACGTAGTTATTAAACACGAACAGGGACGACCGCCCTATCGTATAATTGTTTCAAAGGTCGTAGACTCGATCTTGTTGAAATACAAACTTGATTTGTATTGGAACCTTAAATTCACTCTGCAGAATTTGAAGAATTCCTATTTGTTTCGAAAGCATCACGTTGTTTCGTTTTATTATTTTTTTAATTGAGGATGGGCATTCATAGTGTAATCTTTCGTCATAGTGTTTGCAACGACCAGAGAACTTAATACAGATTCCAGATTACTAAACAGTTGAACAACTCTGAAGAAATGAATGACCAGAATACTCGTTTCGGAAACATTTGGTATGATGTCCTTTTTAAACAAATCTAATAACTCTCGTACAGCGAACAGAAATAACGACCATTAAAGAATGTTGTCAGTGAAATACGTAAAAAGGAAAAAATCGTAAACTTTGGTCAAGCAACAACGTTATCCGAAAGTTTTGATTAAATTGAAATTTAGCCTGGGCCGGAATGACAATTGGCATTCGTGGATACAGCAGAGACCATAAGTAATTTAAGAATTTTAAAGTTTTTTTACGTTACTGAAAAGAATTCCACGATTTTTCACCCGTAAAACCTATCGATATTGTTTAACTATGAAATGTTACCAAAATCAAACTTAATGAATGTATTGTGACAATTAATTTGGTTGCAGTTTCTTGTCTATTAAGTTGTAGAAGTAACCTCGAATTTCTTCTAATGATGTCTCTAGTGGCTGTGGATTTCAAAGTGAAGGCTGACACGTGACACCGTTCTCCAGCCAATAACTGTCGAGATGAGTGAGTGAGTGAGTGAGTGAGTGAGCGAGCTAGGATATTATACAGTAGATATTAATTTTCTTGGTTTTCCTTTCAGTAGCGGTCATGAAAATTATTTACTGAAGTTAAGTGTCTCCAACTTCGATTTTAACTTATATTAAAAAAAAATAAACAATTACTATTTTCAAGGTTGCAGGAATGTGTTAGTTTTCCTCTTTCAGTAATTCGATACTGGCCACCTTCAAATAAATGCTAAATATAAACTATTATACACGATAAATGCAAATTCTTCATGTGTTTACGCAGTTCTCACATATCCTTTAAAAACAAAAATCACCACACGCGGCTTAAGCCACACACAAGTGTACAGTTTGTAAAATACTTTTTGTTTGCGATTTTAGATACGTACGAATGGACCTTGATAGTGTTGTAGACGGACATAACATAGGTTCAAACAGGGTCGTGCTATCCAACAATCCTGTTCCTAACCTCGTCATCCTGCACTGCTAGCAGACTGAAACTTTTGATTTAGTGGATTTAATCAACTCTAACAAACACTGGCGTCGGGCGTCCGGTGCACATTCTTCGTTGGTGGTCTAACAATGGTCAGAGACTACAAATCGAGGTTGTAAACGTTACTTAATAACTATCCTATTTTGTTAAACAATTACAAAGAAATAAATTACCAGGCCACTCGAAAAAAAACATACAAGTCGTTTAAATTAATATATTAATTATTAACTGATATTTATTTATTTATATTCGTTACATGTAGATTTTTTATTACAATATGGGTCCACGTATACGGAAGATACAAGGTATCACCTTAGACAATCCAAAGTGATGGACTTTACACAAAAGAAGTAGCGTATTTCGATCGAGCATGGGGAGTAAAATATGGTGTGATTTTTTAAATGTAATTGGCTCTAAAATGTATTAACAGAGATTTTTGGGGTTGCTGAGTTTCAATCTGTGCCAAAATTGAAAATGCCCAATCCAGCATCCACCTCCACCGTAACGTCTTTCCGAGTATATACTAACTGATTGGTTCAGAATCTGCACAAAATAATATGAAATGATATTATCAATGGAAATTTTATTAATTATTCACTTTTAAATACCTGCAAAGAATTTAATTTCGTGTGTATCATGTATTTTATTTGATATCCATTATGATAATTTCCCAAATACAGTTGTAACCTTATTAATGAATGAGATGTCTTTATTTTTTTATTTTTTTTTTACGTCAACAGTTGAGTGATACAAAACCAACAGCGTTATCATCGACTGTTTATTTTATAAACTAGCATAACATTTAATTCCTGTCACCAGTTTTATGTGTTTATTTACTTGTCTATTTCATTTGATGTTTATTTGAATGTTTACAAATACATAATAAAATGATGTAATATAATTGATTTTATTACTTGAAAAGTTAAAAAATTTGAAAAATATTATTAAAGTATAGAATTATGGTTCAAAAATTCGCATACTAATTTACGCCTCGTTAATGTCAACGTCATTAAAAGTGAATAATTTTAATTATTGTTAGCGAAAGGACCAAGTTTATCGATGCTGCATTGTGCGGCGACCATTTTGTTTCCTTTGCCTTGAGTAGAATCGGTGAACGGGAGCGTACTCGCGCCACGTGCAGTCATACAAAAACATAGCAGAACTCCGAGGATCACAACTACTCTCACCAAAAACAAAACTGAAGCACATGGTCGTATTTGAAGATAACTTCATACACATGCACACAATCGCCGGGTATGTTGATGGTTAGATACTGCCACCAGGGTACATTAGTGTTGTTGACTGTTTTATTTTGAATTTGATAGCTATTCGAGAGTTATTTAAGACAGTGGTCGATAGCTGACGATGGCAACTAACAGTTCACAGGTTCTACATCGTTTGGACGGTTGTCGCTGGATATTATACAGAATTATCATAAACGTTAATTAGCGCAAGACTCAGAGTTTAATTAAACTTTCTTATAGAATATAAATAAAACATGAATAAAATCTAATTAATGATTTTGGACGTTATATTAATATATACCGATTAATTATATCTTATAGCAATTGTTGCGCGTGATCATACTTCTGCTATTAACAGAATTTGTACATGGATATTAAAAAAGATTTTTTAAGGAGGAAAAATTTTCACCGAGAGTCAAGAATAATTTGATAACGCAACTGAGCAATAAAGGTCTGAAAAGGCTTTCTGCCTCTGATTTAAATACTTTTATTTATCCCATAGAAAATATTTTTGGGAAATCCTTAGCTTCCATTAATACAATGAATATCTGTTCTGTAAAGTGTTATTGATAGGAATAATAACATTAATATTGTGCACAGCTTACAAATATATGCTGACACTAACTTGTATTTAATAGTTAATATAAGAAAATAATTTGATGATTTGCTAATAAAATCAGGACAAAAGTTGATGAACTAATTGATTATAGATCATTGTCATTTAAACAACATTAGCAAAGTCTTAGTAGACAATAATATACATATAACAGAATGTAATAGTGTTTGTAAAACATTTTACTCCTTTTTTCCAAAACGATAAAACATAAATATTTACTTTACTTATATGTTGCAAAATTAAAAGAAATTCTATAAGAAATATGTAATTCTCTAAGAAATATTTAACTTTGCTGTAGACCGTTACATAAACTTTCATGGCGGTGCCCTTGGGGATTCCGTACTTTAGCTGCGTCGAATCAGCGTGGAGTGAAAATACTCAAGCGGAGTCCCTCATCCAAGCTACGGCGTGTGAGCGAGGATCCGTCCCTGTAACCCATTGAGAGCCATAGTTGTTCTCCTTCGATGAATATAATGTTCCTGTTCAGAAGCCAATAACTTTTTTTTCTGAATATTAATGTCACGGTCACTGACTAACTCAAAAGTTATAATACAGTAACCTTGCGACTGTTAAAAACATGCGCTGAGTAATGAGACTCTACATTGTAGCATATATCCAACTAACCACTAACATTCCTTTAAAGTGTATTGGCATTAAAAAACCACTACACCCGTACACCTACATGATAACTCATCCTATACATTGTTCGCAAACTAAAGCATTCGAAAGTCACAGATGACAAATGTGTTTCAAATTTTGAAATCATCATTTTAGGTGGAGACCAGTTTTCAACGGCTTCCGTACGTGTTTCTCAGTTACTTTTACGAATGATGGCATTTTTTTTGTTTGAATTTCATTATGTTCCACTGATTTTAATCTTTCAGAATCACGGTATGTGTAGGACAATTATGTCAGATAATAATAAATTAAACTTGTAGAAATTGTACTGTTAAATATATTATCTAAATAGAATTTGCCACCTAATTCGCGCGCGTGGACCCTGTTGTAAGGAGAAATGCTTTACCTTCTTTATTCCAGTACCAAGTTTTAACGAGGAGAAACAAAAAACGTAAAGCAAAAAATGTAAATTTCATTTCATTTCTCTTCTTTTTTATTATTAACTTTGATTTCGTTTTGTACTGATGCCCGAAAGTTTTTTGTTTGGCTTATATTTTAATTCAATACAATTCATGAAATATAAAAAATTAAATGTACGCGAAAAATTATCGATTACAATAAGAGCGTAGGGGCTACTAGTTTATAGAAAATTTCATAACAAATTATAATTAAAACAGTTTTCAGGTGATTCTTAATGTTACCTAAATTGTATTGGTTTCTTTATATCACTCTTTTTTTTTTTTTTAAAAAGGAGTGTTTAAGACTAATTGAAACGAACTGTATTAAAATATTTGGAAACTGAAAGAAAATGTGTAATCCAGACGTTCCAGTTGATTGTTTATTAAGGAAAGAGGAAAGATGAAAGATTTTCCAGCGGCATGGAAATTCCAGTAAAGCTAGTTAGCTATCTGACAATAAATTTAGAACTGCGGACATTATGGCACGCTGCCATTGGCGTTACGAAGGCCATTATTAATTTACGGCTGTAGCAGGTGCGCCGACGTCTTCAAGTCTCAGTGCTGACTACATTAAGCTCCCTTTGAAGCCCATGTTTGATTTAAATAGTAAGCTTTTGAACAAAACTGTGTAGTTTATCTACTCCTCAGACAGCTTACTTTCTGTAAGCACGGTCAATAGTTTCAAAGAGAATTTTATATTTAATTTAATAAACACATATCATAGTACCGTTAGAAATAAAACAGTTAAGGTTTTAATTCGATAAGTAAAGTAGGACGAAGATGTTGAATGTATGTTATTATTTAGCTTAACCTGAAATTCGATTCTAAAGTGTACTCAGAATAAACAGTTATGAAATAAAACATTTCTCACTAGCGCATTCTAATTAATTTGTTATCACGACATGCTAAATTCAACGACTATTTCTGTAATGAACTGAGAGTATTTTGTTTTCCTGATAGATCTGGTTATACAATAGTTGGCCCTGACATTATGTTAAGTTTATGACAAGTGACATAAAATCATCAAAACCAGAGGTTTTCATACAGGATTCATATAGGCCTGCACGCGAAATTCTGAACTATTGGGGGGACTATTTTACCTCCTGAATATTTTACCCAGGAAGAAGCCATCTTGATATATGTAATTTGAGAGGATTACATGGCACCGAGCGTGGTGGTGTAACGGATAGCGTTCTGGCCTCGCATTCGGGAGGACGGCGGTTCGAATCCCCATCCGGGCATCCAGATTTGGGTTTTCCATGGTTTCCTAAATCACTCCAGGCAAATGCCGGGATGCTTCCTTAAAAAGGCCATGGCCGAATTCCTTCCCATTCCTTGCCCCCCATCCTTTCCCGTCTCTAAAGACCTCGCTGTTGAGAGACGTAAAGCAGTTAAAAAAAAAAAAAAAAGATTACATGTCCTCGAAATATCCTTTGGGTCTTTAATGCAGTGGTTTCCCGTTGCCTTCTGCATCCCCATGTCGTTGATCATTTCTGATTCATCAGCCTTTAGGGGCCGTTTCCAACCCCAAGGGCAAGAGGGTGCCCTGAACCGCTCCCCGCTCTTCCGCCCTCCTTTCGGAGGCCGTTGGCAAGCAGTGGGTGATTCCTTATACCGGGAATCTTTCAGTCACCAGAACCTCGTCCGTGTAAACAGGGTGCACCACGTCAAGGAGAGGTTGACATTTGGTTGGAAAAGGCTAGTATAGCCTCTCCCAAACCCTTACACCCCAAAAAGTAATACTTTTGTGCAAAATATTACCTAGCTTTAGAAAGACAGATGTTAGGAGGTTCCTCATTTCATCTGAAACTGACGCTTGGAATATTCATATATGATTACTGACAAAATTATAAAATCCTGCAAATACTTGCACTTGTAACCGATACATAACTAGAACAACTGATAGATAATGTGATTCGTTATTCTTAATATAGACACCCAGTAAGCCAGCATACAGAAGATGAATGTTCGATATAAATAAAATTTCGGTTTAACATCGTTTCTTGAAATAACTTCATGGGAATACTGGGATAGTTAGTTTATCGGGCCGTGAGCGAATTACTTCAAGCTCCTAACCCGCTGTCCTTCCCGTCTCTAATATCATCGACGTTGACAAGACGTTAAACAAAAAAAAAAAAGAAAAAAAAAAAAAAAAGTGAAAGCTAGGACTATGAAAACGCGCACATAGTCTTCTTCTCGCTGAAATACTGACCGTTTCTGTTGTATAATTTCACTTTTTGTATGTTACAAGTGGGGTGCAAGAGTTTGGGAGAGACTACATTAGCCTCTTCAAATCAAATGTCGACCTCTCCTTCACGGGGTGCACCCTGTTTGCACGGATGTGGTTCTGGTGACTGAAAGATTCCCCGTAAAGGAGTCACCCACTACTTGTCAACGGAATCCTAAAGTAGGGTGGAAAAGTGGGTAGTGGCCCTTGACCCCCTCTTGCCCTTGGGGCTGGAAATGGCCCCTAAAGGCGGATGAATCAGAAATGATCAACGGCATGGGGATTCAGAAGGAAACGGGAAACCACTGCATTAAAGACCCAAAGGGTATCCCGAGGACATGTAATCCTCTCAAATTACATATATCACGATGGCTTATTCCTGGGTAAAATATTCCAGAGATAAAATAGTCCCGCAGTCGGATCTCCGGGTGGGGACTGCTCAGGGAGGAGTCATCAGAACGGACTGAGACATTCTCCGAGTCGGAGTGTGGAATGTTATAAATATGAGTAGGGTAGATAGAATAAAAAACTTAAAAAGGGAGATGGAACGACTTAAGTTAGATGTCGTTGGGATTAGTGAAATTAAATGTAATGATATTTAACACGAAACCTGTCAGTGGCGTTATCGGGGTAGGATTTTGTAATGAATTAGAAAGGATGGAAACGGGTGAGTTATTAGGAATAGTTTAGTGACAGGATTAATTTCATGAGGTTAGAAATTAAGCCAACCCCGACCACGTTAGTAGTTGTGTAAATGCCAACGTCACAGTCAGATGACTAAGAAATATGGAAAATAAATGCCGAAATTGAAGAATTAATCTAATGTCTGAAGGGGGAGGAAACTCAAATAATAATGGGTTATTAGAATGCGGTAGTGTGTGAATCAAAAGTGTGGAATGCTACAGGAAGTTTTGATCTAGTACAAAGAAATGAGCGAGGAATTTTTTGAAACATATAAGCTACTGGTGCCAAACACAGTATTTAAGAACCATGCAAGAAGGATATCCATCTGGAAATGTCCAGATATCAGCTAGATTATATCACTGTCAAATAGATATTTAGGGATCAAGTTCTAGACTGTAAAGAATAGCCAGTAGCAGACATAGACTCTGACCATTATCTGAAATGCAGGCTGCAATTGATGAGAATACGGAAGTAAAACAAACAGAACAGATCGAAAATGAATAAACTGCAACTATCTAAGACAAGACAAAAATTTGCAGAAATGGCAGACGTCGGTCTAGGAAGGAGCTCTAAAAGGAGTTCAAGTGAGGACGAATGGAATCCAATGAAGCGATAAATACCTGTTAAAGAAAGATTAGCCTTTAGGGAACAAGACGCACGAAAACCTTGGATCACAGAAGAAATTTTCGAGTTGATGGATCAGACGAGAAGGCACAAAAATGATCAGGGTGAAGAAGGATGAGAGTAATACAGACAATTTAGGAATGAAATAAACAGGAAATACCAAAAATCGATAGGAAAATGACTTCAAGAAAAGTGAGGAGAAGCAGAATAGGAAATGGTCATAGGTAAATTAGATGTCACAAGTAGGAGCATCAAACAAAAATTTTGGAGACATGAAGATATGAGGTATAAACATTAAATCTGCCGACTGAAACCTTTTTTATGCTAATAACATGGAACTAACCGATGGAAGGAATACACTGAGATACTGTATGATGGGGACAACCTGAATAGCGTAATGGAAAACGAAGTCGATCTCGACATAATAACTTAGGAGATCCTGTTTTGATGAAAGAATTTTATAGAGGTTACAATGACTTTGTGAGGTACACAACCTCACATTTGTGTGATTTTACATTAATTAAGCTATTTTTTTATTTAATAAATTGCAATGGTGTGTATTAACTCGGAATTTTTAAGTTCAAAGGTCAAAGAATAACAAGATGAAAAATAAAAGAAGAGTCAAGAGTGAGTTGTTGAAGAGAAGATTTGAATGGAGAGGACGAGTTTTGGTTTTTTGGAATGAATAAGTTTGAAAGAAGAGATGAAACAGTTTGGCTCACTGGAGAAGCCACAAGAATCCTGGCGGGATTATTAATAGTAAAATATTAGCCTGAGGGCAGAAGGTTTAGGGTTATGGATAAAGATAATGTTATATGACTTGAGAAAAGAGAATTGTTTGTTAGATAAAAAATATACAAGTGATAAGTAGAAAGTGTTTTGATTTGAGATTGAGATATTTGTAGATATAGACAAAGGAATTAATTTGAATTTGTGTGATAAGAATTGGAATAATAATAATTTTGATTTTTCAGCGTGAGTATCATATTAAAACCAGCGCCGGACAAAGAGGGATTAAGGAAATCTCTATATACTGGTCTGGTGCTGGAAATAAGAGGCAATAAAGTATATAAATATATTTAAAGTATTATACAAAATAGAGACGTTACATTTAAGTACTTTACAACTTGAAATCAGATAAGGCATCTGGAAATGTTGAGACCCCTGCCGAGCTACTTAAATACCTAGGAAAAGAAGGAATCCAAAGATTTTTAACCTAATATTAAAAAGTTATGAAACAGGAGAAATTCCAACTGATTTTAATAAAAGTATCATCCTCATGCTTCCAACGAAAGCACAAGCCGACAAATGTAAGAATTATCGCACCATTAATCTAACACCACATGCTTCAAAATTACTGACCAGAAGAATATACGGAAAAAATGAACAGGTAGTAGAAGAGATAGTAGCTGAAGATCAGTTTGAGTTTAGAGAAAAACGCACTACAGTGGAAGCTATTCTGGCTTTAAGATTAATACTTGAAGTCCTTATTAAGAAAAACAAAGATAATTTGTTTGGATTTTGTTGATATAGAAAAAGCTTTTGATAATGTTAGGTTTGATAAGATGTTTAAAATTTTAACGAATCAGGTATAAAATATCTAGATAGAAGAATACCTTATTCACTATATAAGAATCAAGTAGCTACAATAAAAATAGAGAATCATGAGTGACATGTATCAGTTAAAATGGGTGTGAGACAAGATTGTAGTATATCCCCGTTAAAATTCAAGATATTTGTAGAGGAAGCAATAAAGGAAGTGAAAGAAAGATTTTCATGTGAAACGTGTCACCATGCTACGGTTTGTTGATGACATTGTCTTAATAGCAGAATAGGTTGAGTATATTGAGAGATTACCGAATGGCACGATTTTTCACTGAAGAGCAAACGAAACTGGTTATTATTATTCTCGTATCAAAAACATCAAAATACACAGTTAAAAACATTGTGCAAATCAACAACTTTAAACACACTTAGCCCAGTACAACGAAACTGGTATAGGCATGCGTATGCAAACACAGAGATATGTAAACATTCAGAGCACAGCACTGCGTTTGGCAACGCCTACATTAGACAACAGGTGTCTGTCGCAAGCGTTAGATCGGTTACTGCTGCCACAATGGCAGGTTATCAGTCTGAACGCAGTGTTATAGTCGGCGGACGAGAGATGGGACACAACATCTCCGAGGTAGCGATGAAGTGGGGATTTTCCCGTACGATCATTTGAAGAGTGCACCGTAAATATCGCGAATCCGGTAAAATACCAAATCTCCGACCTCGCCGCGGCCGGAAAAATATCCTGCAAGAACGGGACCAACGACGACTGAAGAGAATCGTTCAACTTGACAGAAGAGCAACCCTTCCGCAAATTGCTGCGGATTTTAATGCTGAGTCACCAAGTGTCAGCGTGCGAACAATTCAAAGAAATATCATCGATATGGGCTTTCCGAGCCGAAGGCCCACCGTGTACCCTTGCTGAGTTCACGACACAAAGCTTTACGCCTCGCCTCTGCCCGTCAACACCGACTGTTGATGATTGGAAACATGTTGCCTTCTCTGACGAGTCTCGTTTCAAATTGGATTGAGCGGGTGGACGTGTTGGAGTGACATGGGACCCCTGATACGCTTAGATACGACTCTGACAGGTGACACGTACGTACGCATCCTGGCTGATCACCTGCATGCATTCATAATGTGCATTCCGACGGACCTGGACAATTCCAGCAGGACAATGCGACACCCCATACGTCCAGAATTGCTACAAAGTGGCTCCAGGAACAATCTTCTGAGTTTAAACACCTCCGATTGCCACCAAACTCCCCAGACATGAACATTATTGGGCATATCTGTGATGCATTTCAACGTGCCGTTCAGAAGAGATCTCCACCCTTTCGTACTATTACGTATTTATGGACAGCCCTGCAGGATGCATGGTGTCAAAACCCTCCAGCACTACTTCAGACATTAGTCGAGTCCATGCCACGTCGTGTTGCTGCACTTCTGCTTGCTTGCGAGGGCCCTGCACTATGTTAGGCAGGTGTACCAATTTATTTGGCTCTTCAGTGTAAATCAAAGCAATTAAAAAGTGAAGAAATGTAGCAGAAATTGTGTCAATAACAATAGATTAAATATAAAAATAGTATCAGATGCGATAGGAGAAATAAGTGAAAAATATAGTAGTAAGGGTGTCAATAATAATAGATTATATGTACAATTAGTATCAGACGCGACAGAAGAAATAAGTGATTCTGCTTCTTGGGCCGTAAAATTACAACTGATGGCCGAAGCAGGAATGATGTAAAAAAGCATAACAGCAGTATCAAAAAGAGCGTGAAAACTTTTTAAAGCTCTATGTGTGGAGCACAGCACTCTATGGTAGCGAAGCATTTACTTTACGGATACCAGAAAGAAGGAAATTGAAGCATTCGAAAATGGTGCTATAGAAGGATGCTCAAAATTAGGTGGATAGATAAATTACCAAATGATCGAGCTTTGGAAATAATGTGTGAGGAAAAACGTATGTGGAGGAAGCTTATAGAAAGAAGAGGCAGGATGGTAGATCAAATTTTGAGTCATGCAGGATTGAGTAATTTGTTAGCAGAGGGAACAGTCGAAGGAAGAACTGTAGAGGAAGCCAGAGATTAGAGTATATGAAGAAGATAATTGAGGATTGAGAGGTTAGCACAAGGTAGGAAGGTATGGAGCATTGCATCAAACCAGCTGACAGACTGATGACATCAAAAAGAAAGTTTACAAGCGTTTAAACTATTTAAGACTTTCTCAGAGAAGGAAGCCATCTGGAAGTTTCATTGATTCAAAAATACAATCAAGCATATGACATTTTTACATCACGGTGAAATTTTAGACAAACGCATTACACTAGTCTTGAATATCGTCTAGGTGCCGAGAGCAGTGAAGAAGACATAACCAGCGACTGCCAGTAAACAGCTCCGGAGCGCCTCTAGTTCCATCAAGTGCAGCTCGCAGAGTAACGACCCCGGCTGAAGCACATGCAATGTGTCTTCATGACAGTGACGAGCAGGCACTGTGTCAGCCAGACAAACTTTGCACCCACTAAACAAGGGCCTCCCTCGTGCCACTCACTGCCACGCGTGCACTCACTGCAACCTTCATTTCTAACTCCGCCTCGCTGTTTCATTTTTGGGTTATTGCAACTTGTATAAATTATATTAAATTTTACTGCGAGGAAAATTTTGCCCACAGCATATTCATTTCATGTTAATTTTTAATAGGAATTTAGATAGAACATGACACTACGGGGAAAATAAATACAGTTCTTTATTTTTCGGAACTGAAGCACGTTGAATTCGTCGAGGTTGAAATTATTTGTTCCTAATATTTGATATCTGTGTTAATTAATTTTAATATATTCTTCAGCTGCGATGTATTATACTCAGTTTGATGTTCACTCAACAGAAAAATAGTTTGTTTTTAGAATTTCTCTCGAGTTACAGTATTTTAGCCTCGTTTTTTTTCATAGTATGTGGTGTTGTATTGTAAGTACCAAACTGAAGAAATATGGATGGAGCATTACTTTTCTGAATAATTTCACTGAGATGGGTGTGATGACCTGGAGAAACGTCATTATTGTTGTTCTCACAACTATACAGGTATATCTATATCAACTTCTGATCGAGTGTAATAATCAATATGATGCCTCCAGTGCTAATATAAATAGTTAATTTATTTATTTCTGGTATGTATAGGCAACTAAAGGATAATGGTGACAGTTAAACCGCTGTTAAACTTTGCAAATAAGACAAGATTGGGAAAATAACCCCACATTTGAAAGCAAGATGGCCACAAAAAGACACACAGAAACACAAACACACTTTAAAATATTTCGGTTAAAAACCTTACTCATGTAGGATGCGAGACATATGGCAGGGGGAAAATATGTATACATCCAGACCTACAAAATCAATGAACCAAAGATGAAACCAGAGAGAATATTGCGAATCTTTCTACTTTTATTTATTTATTTATTTTCTCTTATAACAGATAAAAATCACAGGTTTTTTAAAGCAATATTTTACCTCGATTGATTAGAATAGAGATTATTCTGTCTTACAATTATCGTGTGTCGACTTTTTCCCCCACTTGCTTCTCCACTCCAACATGTGCAATTCCCATCCTTCCCTCTTCTTTCAACTTTCATTCATTCATGTGGTAGGTCTGTGTAGGTCCCAGAGGAAAGGAACTGGCCGTCCTACCTCTGACACAATGGCTTAGTATGCCTCCTTCGGGTTGTGGACTAAGTTATGTTTTTATACAAAAATATTCAATACATACAAGGACAAGCATTCACAAATCGATGTCCAGCGTTTGCAGCCAGTCTAAGAACAAAATATATAGCACTGATATCATCCTGTGATGGTCCGTTGTACTTCATGATAGGTCACTCCTCCACAGACTGGGAAGGAGCTCTGCAGTCACAGACTGGGACTCCCGCCACACTTAAAGACCATGACATTCCATTTTACTTGGTCTGTTCTTATGCGATTTAGTTTATACCACTGGGATCTCTTCACATGATATACCGGAAGTCCACATGTAGGATCTTGAATACCTTGGTGTTTCACTGGTGCAGAATTCCAAATTTATCGCCATTTTTCCTTGACATTGAAGTCGGATACGTCATGTCATAATGGATTCCAAGCTTTAAAACAAGTTGGTGGGAGGAAAGGGGGGGGGGGGGTTAGATGAGGACTTTGTGGTTTTGGAGATCTTGTGGATGGTCAGGATGATGTAGATTTCTACACTCACATCATAACTAGTGCTAACTCTTATAACTCAGATTTTCAGACACCGTTATTTATTCACTTTGTAACCGAATTATGGTTTCTTTTTCTGTTAGGCTTGTAGCCATATTAAATTATACAATTCCTTTCCACTGTTAATAAACTCTTGTTAGTATAAGTATTTCTTTAACGATTATTTCTTTCGATACGCATGATACTTTGTTTGATACGATAAAGGAATACATTTTACAAGATCAAGTAATAACGCGAAATCAGTAAGGATTCGAAAGATATTTATTCTGAAACTGTGGAGAAATAGCTTGGTTTCCACTGAAACACTGAAACATGTAGGAGAAAAAGGAAATTGACAGAAAAAGAATAATAAGAAACAAAAATACCATATAAGTTCTTTAAATGATTATCATCATGGTATCATAACAGCAGAAGCTGATAAATATGAGCAAACAATTTGTTTTAACATTTTTAGAATTATTTGCTGGTACGAGTATGATATACGCAAGAACACAAGCCAGTGTGGCTCAGTCTGGAAATGGTCCCTCATACTTCCTTAAAGGGCATTCCTTGATAATATGTTCCACACTCTGGGAAGGAACTCCGCTGTCACAGGCAAGATAATCCTGAAGACCCCACTTATACAGCCTGGCGTTGCATTTGGCGTGATCTGTTCTTAGGCGATTTAGTTTGGCCCACTGGTCTCTCTTCAGGTAAAATCCCGGAAGTCCAGTTATGGGATCTTTAATATCTGGATGTTTCGCAGATGCAGAGTTCCCGCTTTGTTGCCATTTTCCCTTGACATACGTCTTGTCATACTGGGTTTCTGTATTTAAGATGAGTGGGGGTAGGTTATTTAGGACCTCGTGAATGGTCAGGATGGTGTAGTTTTATCCACTCAAGTGCCGTTGCTTCTTGGCGTCTTACCTATGGAGGTGGTGTATTGCTCATTATATGTAACCAGGGGACTGGCATAGATTTTAGCGTGCCATTTATTACTCTCATCAACACGTTCAGATGTACGTCGATTTTTCTACTGTGAGCAATGCATTACCTACTGGAACACACTACTCAGCGACAAGGTAAACCACGGTGATAGCGGTTGTTCGTAGTGAGTCAGCATCAGCTCCCCAGTACCAGCTAGCTTCTTCATGGCGTTTTTTCCGTGTTTTAAGTTTATGACTTGTGTTTTCTAGGTGTTTTTAAATGTTAAGGTGATGTCATGCCATGATATTTAGGATGGAAATTATGTTTCACTCTCTGATGGCAGAAGTTCACTTTGAACTGCTGATGAGCTATTCTATTGCTCAAGTGGAATGCGCATTCTACTGTTTTCATCGAGTTCGGGCAGTGTCTCCACTTCATATAGTACGCATTCAAGGTTTCTAAGTCGTTTGAGAGAGTATTTTCACGTTCCTCTAATGTGGCAGTTTCGGCAACGATAGTCGTCAGCATAGCAGTATTTAATGCCGGTTGTTTCTGGAATGTCACTGGTGTGCAAGTTGAAGAGCAATGGAGCTCGTATTGACCTTGAGGAAATCCATCTTTTATTGTAAACACTTGTCTTTTGCCCAACGGTGACCTTGAAATATCGTTTGGTCAGCATGTTCTTCAGGAGTGATGTTAGTTTCCTGCAGAGAACATGTATTTTTTTTTTTTTAATTTAAATTTTAAGTACCAGGCCATCTAACCATACTGTATCAAATGCCGCTGTTAGATCGACAAAGGCTACTGATGTCTTTAACTTTTTCTGAAATCCATTATTCCTTTAATATTGATAAGAATGAGGCGTTCTAGAAACTTATAGCAAACACTGAGTAGAGAAATGGGTCGATAGCTTGAAACATCATCTGCTGGTTTGCCTGTTTTGAAGATTGAGAATCGCCTAGGTGTGAGCCATCTTGAATTCTGGGGGGATGATCTCAGTGTTCAGGATATCGCTGAAGAAGTTCTTGAGCCATGTTCTTCCCTGTTTGCCAAGATATCTTATGAATTCTGGGAAAACGCCATCTAATCCTGCTACCTTCCTCATTTTTAGCATTTCGATGGTTTTCTTAACTTCTTCATAACTGAATTGATTAGAAATAGTAGGGTTATTTAGGAGGTTTATATCCATATCAATCATCTCTCTCTCCATCTGTTACTTCATGGCAGGATCTATTGGGACTTTATGAGTTCTTATTTTGAAGTGTAATGTCATTTCAATCGGTGTAATTCCTACTCCTCTTTGCAAGTGTTTGCGGTTGCACCCACTTTTCTAAAGACAGTACATGCTTTTCTACTGGAGTGAGTAAAGCTCATTTGAGAAGTTAGTTCTTTCAATTTCTTTTTCCTCCCTTCATTGAGGTTTTCTAATATTAGTTTTACTGTTTCAGGGTCACCAGTTTTTTGATAATTTTCATAAAAAGTTTGGGTAGATTTGCGCCAGCATGGAATGTATTGTTTCCTGTATTCTCGAAGGATATTTCGTCTAGCTGCAGCGATAGCAATACCTACAAATCTATTGAAGTTTTTGCATTTGATGGTATCCATCGCAGGTTGCTATCTACCTCGGAGCTATATTAGTCCACGTTTGCCCTTTTTAAGTTCTACCTGGGTTTATGAATCGATCTAATGACAAGTATTGTGATACCAATACTGGTTAGTGTGGGTCTGTGTTGGTTTCTTGCAAAATGCTGAAGGACGTTTCTTGTGTGGTCTAAAGGTTTCCTTTCATCTGTGGGAAAAAAAGACTAAATCAGGATTGGTGTCAGATTGCCATCTAGTGGAATGGAATGTTTTCTTTTCTCTAGCATAGTAGCTCAGATACAGGTCTTGACTTTCACACCACATAGTAAGTTTATCTCAATTTTCATCAGAATTTGGGTAACCCCAAGAGGCATATCGGCTGTTAAAGTCTCCTACATATATCCAAGGTTTCGGTAGTGAGGGCAGTGATGGAGTTGGCCAGTTGGAAAGAAGTGGTCTATAAACTGATGCAATTGTCGACTTTGACAGTTATTATTTCATTGAATTTTTGACAGCTCACTTACGAGATGTTACTTTTGGCATAAATACCTGATCCGTGTATAGGAGAAGGAAGTCTCACTATCATTCTGTTCCCTGCAATCTTGCCCCTGCTTTCCAAATCTTTTTCAGTCATGTGGGTTTCTTGAACTGCTAAGATGTCGATTTTGAGGTCAGTAGCTAGATTACTAGGGTATTCACATTTAGCAGTTGTTAGTACTTCTGCATTTATTTGAATAATGTGAGCGCCGGGTCCAAACGTTCTCGTCGGTTGGCTCTGACAAGTGCCGTTGTTAAGTTTCATGTTCAGATGTTTCATCTTCTGATGTTGCTTTGTGTGACCGTGAGAGATACGGGATCTAGTTCGGTCGCCTATTGTGTAGATTATCAGTCGTCCTGCATCAGCAGTCCGTTGACCAGGATACACCACGAGGAGCTTATCCACACATCGTAGCCCAACTCTTAAAGTAAAAATTTCATACAAAAAAATACACTTAATATACTCGGTACATAATTACTCATTTCGCAAACAGTTGTTAAAAATTTACTTCCTCTAGTAGTACTTTGTACGACTTGGCGGAAGATACAAATTGCTCAGCGTCAGCAAGGGAATGCGGATGTGAAATCAAAGCTGCAAAATAGACCATGCCAATGATGATGAGTAAAATCACATCAAAGCCAGCTGATCCTTAATGTTGGGAACAGAATGGCGAAGAAAAAGATGAGATACACACGAATGTAAAACAAATCTGGAAGCAAGCGAAGTTCGTTTCGTGGAAAACGCAACGGCAGCATAAGCAGTTCAGGTGGTTTGACTAATTCTGGAGGAGCGACTCACAAAGCAGAAATGTATGCTAATCGCATTTGTATGTTTTGAAAAATGATTTCATGGTATTAGGTGAAACAAAGCATTCAAAATTATCAAATTGTCAGGTTAAAAATATCACTTTAAAGTAAGTGTTTATTATTGTTATTAGAAAGAATAATTAGGAATATGGATTTTTCCGGACTACACGTCTCGTTGATGTACAGGCCCGTTAAGGCCGGGAGAAGATTAGGGACCAGGAAGTGGAAAGAATTCGGCGATTGCATCATTTGAAATAAACGAACCCAACATTCTCCTGGATTAAATTCAGTAAATCATGGGAAACCAAACTCTCTATGGCAAGATGGGGAATTAATCTCGCGTCCTCCGATAGCTAGGTCTGAGTATAACACGCACCACCCAGGGTGTGTCGAACACAATCAGCTGAATAAAAACGTTCCTGTAGAACACCTGTCTACCACCAGCCATATTCAGTTTGTATGTAGTAAAGGAAGACTCAAGCAAAAATAATTGATACGCTACGAAGTAGCCATATTGTATTTTAAACTGACATTACTTAAGAAATTATAGAATTTCATCATCAAAGTAGTCTGAAAGAAAATTAAAACTGAATATGTCCTTTAGTAACATTGGATTCATAAAGAGAAACAGAAATGAAAGGAGTGATTGTATAACGAATGTGAAAATTTGAATAAAAGCAGTTAAAGTTAGTAAAATTATGGTGATCCAGATGACGTATTGGAATTTTGTTGTTAAATCGGGAAAGGTATGATAGATTAATATTACCCTAATGAGACTTACTTAAAAGACTCTCTTGGCAATATCAGAGAAGAGCCATTAGCCTGTGCTTCACTCGCAGCTGATGCAAAGTGTGTGAGAGGCAGCCATACGCTCGTGTCGCCCGCTGGGGCCATGAATTAGATGCGGTGAAACCCCGTGTTGCCGTTCCCCCGCTGGTCCTAATACTAAATCACGTACATAATCTAAATTCATGAACTGTTCGTGGCAGCTGTGACATCGAACCTCTGTCTGCTTTGCATTTGCGACACTGTCGTCTGCCTGCATTTCCGCGCTGCCACTTCATAGGAGAGAGGTACACCTGCCACAGCCGTGTGCCGTCGCCCATAAAGGCACTACAACGATGAATTTCTCCTGTCGTCCGATAGACAACATCAAATGTTTTCACTGCACAAACGTCAATCTCTGCTGATATGCTTTAATAAACAATGCAATGTTCCCATAATTCGTCTACAACTTCTTCTGTAGGGGCCTTACGACTCGTCGATGGTGAGTTAATTAAAGTCGGAAGAGTATTGTGTCTAGGAAATAAATCTGGCATTATCCTTATCATGCAAACCATTCAGGAATTAACATGTAGTGATTTTCGGAATACATTAAAACACATGGTTGGCGTGATCGGGGATAGAACAAGTGTCATATCGAACACATGATCTGGCGTTAATCAGACTTGATACAAACTGCCGCGCCTGCATATGCGTCTAACTAATAAAAAGAGGAAAACGCGACGATGTATAAATCTTTAGTGTGTAGTTTCATGACTACCAGATGATATCAGTTTTGGTCCACTGAGCGTGGTGGGTGAGCGGTAACTCATTTGGGGATATGTGGGTTGAAATACCCGTCCGGACATCCAGAATTCGGTTTTATATGGTTTACTCAAATCATTCCAGGAGAATTTAGGGATGGTTCCCATTAACGGCTATGACTGAATTTTTTTCCCGTTCCTAGCACCTGTCCTTTTCCTCTGTCTCTAATGACCTCGACGTCAATGGTACGTAAAGTTATATAAAAAAAATGGTTCATTAGGTCCTTGATAATCTGCTAAAATTAATGGCAGTCGTCTGTGGGTCCGTTTGAAATCTGAATTTTTGAAACCTCCTCAAACGAATAATTTTTACTAGCATTTAACCTCACCTCAAAGTTTGTTAATTTTGAGTGTTCTGACGTTTGGATTCCATGTTATATTTTCAGCTCTAGCCACAGTAGAGTCAGAATGAGTTTTAGTTGAAACTTGATTCTCTGCTCGTTAAGGCTACAAGAAAGCAACTTGTAATTAAAACATTAAATAGACTAATTGCTAATCTAATTGACATAGATTAAAATATTTGAGTTAAAATATTTCTGTCACTTGTAAGAAGCTTCATTTGATTTGCTTCATCACATTATGACTTCAGCGAAGAGCATCTAAACTAACCGTGCCAAACAATAGAGTAATAAACTGGATACTGCCACTCGTTTAAGAATATTTGGAAATGTTTTAAATGTAACTACTACATAACTTGTTTCCACTTTAAATTCTTCTCTTCCTTGTAACGTAGCGGGGCAGAAACACGCAATGCGTCTGTGTGACAGAGAGAGTAATGTAACCTCAGTTACCGCTTTTCAACAGTTGTGAAGTTACCGGCACCGCACGCCAGGCACGGTGTATCCCCACAGAAAACAGAGGCTTAGGCGCCAATTCTGCCACTGCAGATATACCCTTCAAGTAAGCTATACAGATTACTCACTGAATCATATGTTGATAATCTGACCAAATTTAAGCATTTAGGAAGCTTTCCTTTGAGAGGAAAACTGTGGAAGTATGCAGAATTATTTTTCGTAGATCCTGTAAAGTTAACAACACAAAGCCTGCTTGGGCACAGCTCCTTTGCTGTAAGTGTGTGTGTGTGTGTGAAAGCGTCCCAGTTTTGGATCTCTCTTTAGCTACAGCCGGGGATACGCCTTTACGTGAGCGCTCTGCCACAACAAGTGCGATCTTCTTTTGTTCCGCAACGTCGCAACAGGTTACCGCTGTGACCTTTTTCGCAATGAGTCATAGTATTACGAAACGCTAGGATATTACTCAATTATCCTTTGGACATATAAGGGGAATTAAAAGCGGTTTACAGTAAGTTTTTAATTATACACTTTGTATAAACAACATATTTACTTTGAAATATGATGTAGGTCTCAGAAAGAACTGTATGTGTGGAACACAACACTTTATGGTTTGAAGCTTGGGATTTTAGTTTAACAATAAAAATAAATAAATAAAACCGGTGCTGGTTAATTTGTTAGATGTAGGGGAACACAAATATTAGAATTAATGATGTCCATTATGAAAAACGTTGATTTAGATTATCTCACTACAGAAACAAGTTTCAGAATAATCGCTAGGCAATAGAATGTCGTCGTTTAAACTAAAGTCGTAAAATGATTAAAAAATAGTAGTTTAACAATAACATAAAGAGAATCAGGTTAAAATAAATTAAGTGAATTCTCTTACTTTGGAAGTAAAATATTGCTAATTGCTGAAACAGCAACGATGTTAATAGCGAAATAACACCAACGAAAAGAGTCTTTTTGAAGAAAAAGAAAACAGGTTTCAAATATTGCTTTAGGGATCAGGTAGAACTGTCTAAAACTATATGTTAGGAGCACAAATCTTTGGGGTAACGAAGGATCACTCAAAGCTTGAAAAAGTTAATATAATCTTCTCGGCAAATTAACCCAATAAAACTAGTTTTTACACTCAATATTTCCTCGTCAACCACAGGTGCAGAGTGACCAGGCCGGAAAAGTTTAATTTTATTGCTTACATTAACGTGGGTTGTTGATTGGTAGACGTTATTACTTGCTTAATTTCCCAAGAAGAATTCCCAGAATAACTTCATTTTTCATTGTAAGGAAGTTTCGTAAAAATATAATTGTATCACAGTCTATAAAATTTTCCATTTCTTCTTCCTCTTAACCACATTATGCGTTGGATGCCTTTTTCTCATTACCGGCGTGGTCAAATTTGGAGATTTGGTTTTACGGCTGAATGCCAAGCATTTTATACCTACTGCTCTGTCGTACTACGTACTAACAGTGGAAAGTGTTGCCATCTTTCTGCGAAATGCGTAACTATGTTCTGTGTGATAAGTGTATCTTTTTTTGTGAAATATGTAAATTATTAGCAGGTGATTGGGGACAGTACAGGTAATCGTCTTGATGGTTGCAAAAAAACTGTCTAAAAACCACAGCGCATAAAGTCACACTGCCGGGTGAACATAAATTTCCATTCCTGTTTCATAATAAATAAAACTTTAATTCAATATCCATAACCTCTGATATAAAATGTGATGTGGCACCATAGAGTTCATGTAATCACGTGAATGGGGACAACTTCGGACATCTAAAACACTATGGAGGAATTTGCAATTACTTGTGATTAGCCATGCCTTTGACATAGCCCTTGGGGGGCATCCATAAATTACGTGAGGTGAAATAGGGAAGGGGGGGGGTCCGGCGAAATCTCACCAGATCTCACCAAGGGGGAGGGGGGGGGTCTATGGAAATCTCACGTGAGATTTTGCGAAAAATTTGGGGACAGTAGAGCAAAAAAAAAAAAGTCTCAAATTTTCGGCAAAGTCGATTTTAGGAGGGTATTTCGTCAAGAAAGTTAGGGTGTGACCTAAAAAAAAAAGTTTCCAGGTCGATTTCTAGGGGGGGTTATCACGGACCAGATCTCACCAGAGGGGGGGGGAGTCCGGCCAGATCTCACGAAATCTCACCAGGGGGGAGGGGGGGGTCCAAAAATCCGGAAAAACACCTCACGTAATTTATGGATGCCCCCTTGTGTAACAGCAAAGCTATAGGTATTTTTTTTTTCCAATTAAATTACCACACTTTATTTACCAAAAATTGTAGTAAATTAAGATCCGGAAGAAATATAAAAAATGATACCTGAAAATAATCAAAGGTAATCCATATGATTATATACCCCATGATAAATTTATGAAGAATGGATACGGGCGACGTTACGATACAGTATCAAGGATAAAAATCAATAAATATTATAAATAGAATGTATCTAGTTTGGCACGCCAGTGTGGCTGCGCGCTTTAAGGCGTCATCACAGTGGATTGGGGAGGTAGAACGGGACCAGGTTTGAGTCCTGCAGTCGGGATTGTGATTTTTAATTGGTTTCCCTCAACCACCAAGCAAATGCCTGGATGGTCCCTAATCTCCGCCTCATAACTATACATTTTACAATCAAAAAATACATTTATAGTACAGAACACAAGTTACACGTTTCTCAGACAGATGGCAATACTCACCGAGCGTGGTGGTGTAACGGTTAACGTTCCGGCGTCGCATTCGGGAGGACGGCGGTTCGATTCCCCGTCCGGGCATCCAGATTTGTGTTTTCCATTGTTTCCCAAATCACTCCAGGCAAATGGCGGGATGCTTCCTTAAAATGTCATGGCCGAATTCCTTCCTATTCCTTGCCCCCATCCTTTCCTGTCTCTAAAGACCTCGCTGTTAAGAGACGTTAAGCAGTTAAAAAAAAAATGGCAATACAAAAATTCCGACAGTAGGTTAAATGTTCCAGATCTAAGAAAACCTGTTTTAAATTCGGGTTATAGGTTTTACTGATTGAATCTATGACAAGTATTCCACCACAATAATTCCACTGAATTCCAGAAAAATGGGCAGCATCATTGTTGCGGCTAATAATTACTCTGGTTTGGAAACGGTTTTCACTGCCACTAATTTCTTTACTTCTAAAGAGATTCAGACTTCACTCATTTCAACCAGTCTGTTTAACAATTTCTCTTAAGGAATCTAAAAATAACTTACTTGCCACAGTGGTGCAATATCCTGGATATTATCTTGCAAAGGAATGATGACAAGGAAGGTCAGAATTCTGCAGAGTCGTCGAATATTACAGTGCAAACCATTTGGACTTCCCACCTGAACCATATCATCAAACACACACACTGGTTTCGTCTCACGGAGAATTTATTCGACTTCTTTTTGCGAGGTAATGCCAGAATTTTTCTCAATGACGGTAATTACATTTTTTCACCTAATAATTATTTACGCATAAAAGAAATTTGCTTTTCTAGTCGCGTCAATTTAGCGTAAACATTTCTGAAATGTTTCTGCTTCATTTTTCCATAGATCATTGCCTTTATATTTATTTCCCCCGTACAGCCAGATGAAGCGAATTAACAATCAGACATAAAAATCATGAGGTTTATGTGTAGGGCTCCGGTGCTTTGTGGATGACTCGTCTGCACTTAGCCTTATTTAAGAACGAGGCAATTAATATAAATAAAGTGAAAAAAGTCTGTCGTAGGATGGAATTATGGTGCTCCATATGAAGTGACATGGAATGTATCTGTAGCGTTACAACCATTACATTATCTAGCTTGTTTAATACGTATCACTCAATTTTGATTACAATTTTCATTTTTTTTGGGACGGGTAAACGATTGCTTGAATTAAATTATGAACGGTTGCGTTATAAAAAATATTTGAAAGAAAATCTTCAAAATCTAAGTTAGGAAACTCACTTGTAACATTTAAATAAAATAAATTCATTAAAACTTAAATCCTAAGAGGCAGGATCCAGATTCTAACAGGTTAATTTCCTGTCCCGACGCAGCTGCTCGCACCTTGCCTTGTGAAGATCAAAAGGAAACAACTGTGTGACGGAGCTTTTTCGGTTCCTGGGTATCTGTATGAACTGACTCTTATCAGAAGTAATAATAAAAGTGAAACATAAAGAAGAATAGTTTCTTTTTTCCTTTTTCTATGACTCACAGAGTTGATAGATGTATTAGGTTGCTATAATGGTACTCTTCTGTATTATAAACAAAATAATGATATAATTTGTAGTCTATGTCGTCTTAGTATAAATATCATGATACTATATTTTTTTACAAACTTTCAGAGTCATTACGTACGAAGTACCTCTATAATATTCAATATTATTTTATTTCGTGAATCATTGTTTGTAACGTTAGATTTATTGTTAATAGTACATTCCTTAGAAATAAAAAAGTTATATGCATGATCTTGACACTACTAAAGCTTCTTTTCAACAGTATGCTCCTATAATAATGCCGTAATAATAATTCAACAATTGCCTCACGATAATATGTGGATATTGTTTATTACTCTATTATTTAATGATCTCTTTTCCACTCACTCACTGTATGAAAACTATTGATTATTGTCAACTGAAAGGAACGCCAAGCAGTGAAAGAATATCGTCCTGACATAACGTCTTCTAGATGAAGCCGAAAGAGGGTATATGTCTTGGCCTGTTGGGTCTATACAACCAAGGCTCAAATTGAAGTCACTAAACAGACTTAGAATTGGAGTTGAGCGCTTCAAAGACACTCTTGCTTCATAGGGATACTTGGGAGATAACATATGTTCTTGCGGCGATATCAAAACTATGTTATACATGATGTCATGTCCACAAATCGGAATAAATGTATCTCAATTTTACCTTCAATCAGTGATTTCAAAGCCATCACAATGGTAGAAAAACTATCATGTATCTGAGGATGTAGTCGAAACGACAGAAAGAAGATAGCCAACGACGCTGCCTCGCGGATACTTCACAAGTTTTCGTCTATCATCGAGATTCAGATACCATCAAGCCTAGTGATGCTACTTGAAGAAATCTTAAATTAATTGATCTACTGATCGATTTATTGTTAGTTCCAATCGAGTGCAAGAGTGAAATAGTCTGTAACCACCGAAATGTCTCCTTTTCTTAAGCAAAAACAGTTACAGGTTTCGTTATTTGCTGCTTCGCCTTTGAGGACGATTGATTACCTATGAAAAACGAAAAACCATTTAATTCTTAAACCCAAGCCATCGAGCGAAGTGGAGGATACTGGCAAATCTAATGTGCTACTAGCAGCGCAACCTCAGGTATCGACACTGCCTGCCAACAGTATCAAAGTTGTCGGCAGCTGGCTGCGAGCAGTTGCCGACAACCACGTCGGGGTCGAGTTTGCGCGCTAAATATTAAGACGGGCACCGCCGTCTTCGGGGGCTTAATGCGCCGATAAATTTGCGGGCGCGGCGCGTGACGTGGAATTAGTCAAGTTGCTGTGAAGTTGGGCGCCTGGCGGGGCCTTAATTCTGGTCTGGAGCTGCCCCGGCACCCTCAGCACCGCGCCCAGCTGCTGCTGCCATGGAGGAGCCCGCTATGTGGCAAATACGACGGCAGACACGTTTGGCGAAATGGATGGATTACCAGTCTGGTCAGTGCTTAGCTCTGCTTCGGAGGGTTATTTAACAGCAGCAGATCGAATTACTGGTTACTGTCGTCAACGGATCTATAATATTTCCCAGTGTTAAAATGACCTCAGAGTCATTACATAAAACTGAATTACGTTTTGACGCGTATTATTACTCACTTCAAGCATTTATTTGTCATATATATATATGTGTGTGTGTGTGTGTTTTTGGAGTCTTATACATACAATTAAGGTAAAGTTTGAAGTTTTTATGTCTTTCAGTACCTTTATTGAAACCAAATTTGACATCACAAGACAAAAAAAACTATTGACAAAGCACCAGGCGGGAATCGAACCAATTATCCTAGGAACACACGCTCATTGCTTCGACATGGTTGATGCAATCAGCTTCTCCAACTAGTCAAACAGAAATCTGTTAGTTAAAAACAGTGAACACCTCTGGCATCGCTTCTATTTTCTTATTTGTTTGAAAGTGGTACTCGTTGCATGGTTTCATTGGGAAAAAAACGATTCCACAACCACAGATTTATCTGAATGATACTTATAAAACGTAGTCAACTTTATACTTGCATCTGCAATCCCACTTTTGTGGACAATGCCTTTAATAAGGTTAAACCATATCACGCCACTAATCTCAGGTGAAACCAATTGTAAATGAATGGCCAACGAGTGTCATTAGATTATCTTGAGCAAAACGCATATTGGAATCGCCAACTGCGCCGCTGAATCTATGCTCTAGAAGTATTCATTTTATTCTCCGCCTTAAAAACGCGGTTTTGGTATTTCAGAAATCATTTAGCACTGGCTTCCCCGACAGACGTTGTCCTGTCCAAATTTCAATAAATTTGTTTGTGATTGTTTTATGAATTTGTGAAAAGCTATTAAAAATGTGAAAACAAAGTAAAAATGAGAAAAAAATTATTTCTGAGTGATCATTGCACTTATTAAAGATAGTGTACATGGATATTCAGTCTATGGAGGAGTAAATTCAAAAGTACGCCAATGGGAAATTTTAAATGCCTGAAATGTTGGAAATGTGTGATATAATCGACTTGGAATCATGCGGTTTTGTTTCAATATTTAAGTCACAATTGAATTATCTCCAAATTTCATGTCAGCAAATGATTTATTTTCATGCATTAAATTTGAAATCTCAATGAATATCACGGTGTTTTATTTACATTTCGATCTAAATTTAATTGTTTCGAAAATCTTGAATCGTTCGGTTTAATGGGTCCAAGCACTTTTTATCTGTCATCGTACGTTCATCCCAAAAGATCAGTTTGCATTGCTGCATAACTTTGACCAACGCACAGTTCTTCGGAAGGTTTCACTTTGGAGTTTTGATTTGCATATTTAACGTCAACTTGACTACTGAATGAGCTGTTCGATCGCCTTCCAACAACGCAACTGCAATTCACGATGAAGGAAGTGCAATTTCAATCTGCCAAAATCAATGCGATCAAAAACGTTTTTCCAGTTCCAACGGGAGCGCCCAAGGTGAAAATCCCTCTAGTTCCATCGTTCACAACTTTCGTGAAAGTGTTGTACGCATATTTTTGTTGCCTATTCAACAGCGGAACGTTAGTTCCATCTGACTCTCTCAATGCATGGCAATCATATTGGTTTTCGCATTTCAACACTTCATTAAATTCGTCCTGCATCGAACGATTGGTCGCTGCCGTGCCTAATTGAGGTAATACCTTGTGAAACTTCATCAAGCACATGTCATCAATTAATATCAGTGGAACAGAAATAAAATAACTACATCCGTTGGACAGATGCGCACAACACAAAATTAAAAACAAATGTAATTGTGTTTTAGGCTGGAATGGAGTTTTCAATATTTTTTTATAGATCTTCCCTGTCTTTTTTTTTCGATAACAAACTTTCAGTTGAGTTATTTTCATACTGGGAACATTTGGAACAAAACAAAAAAGAATTACGCATATCTATCGTTCGAATCGTGAATTATGGTCTTGAGTTCATAAAAAAAAATTCCATAGAAAAAAGTGCTATTAGTTTTTTCCCGAATTTTCCAATTTTCCCGGCAACTTTTGCAATTTTTCTTTATCTAAAAACCTTATTCGGAATATTACGATCATTTAAAAAAGAGATTTAGTCAAATCGGTCCGTAGAAAAAAACGTTTTCACTTTTTGCCGAATTTTCCAATTTTATCGGCAACTTCCCCAATTTTTCTTTATCCAAAAACCTTATTCGAAATATTACGAATTGTTTAAAAAATTTTTTTAGCCAAATCGGTCCATAGAAAAGGTACCTTCACTTTTTCCCGAATTTTCCATTTTTTCAAGTACATTCTCGAATTTTTCTTTCACTAAAAACCTTATTCGGACTATTACGAACAATTAATAAAACTGAGCTTAATCGCTCCATAAAAAAGCAGGATTTTACCATTTCCGGGAAACTTTTCAAATTTTTCTTTCTCTAACACCTTATCCGTACTATTATGAACATTGTTCAAATATTATCCAGTTCGTTCCAGCCGTTCTCAAGTGATGCGCTTACCAACGAACAGCATTTCATTTTGAATAATACTGATGGTTGCAGGGATTCTTTTTATACAGTTATTCATAGTTTACATGCTATTATGACATTGATTAAAGATTTGAAACGATTCTTCTGTAGAGTTAAAGGGATTATTCTTTCTATTGGGAATGGGTCTTGTTCCTTGAAGTACTTTAAGAGTTGGAAATCGGCATGGACCGATATTTTCCTACGTAACTTTCTTTAATAAATTTATATTTGTTCATCATGAGGGATGTGTCAGTGTGGGATATATAAATCTTACCGAAAATTTCTTTATGTGTATCTGAAACACTTTCGAAGAATTAATTAGTCAGTTTCATTGCAAAATTACTGGTTATTAGATACAGTTGTTTCAGATTCTTTCTTTCCAAACTTCTCTGCCCGTATATAAAAAAAATGCTCCTAAAATTTTTATTAAAAAAAAGAAAATAAATTGAATGCTGCGCTGAAACTGAACATGTTGGTCAATGTACTTGTTACTCAAAATTACAAGTCAATAACAACAGTAAATGCTTCTTATGCTCAGAAAGAACATGGCGTGATTTACTTCAATCGTTTATATCTCCACATTGCAGAAACAAAATATTCTCCTGCAACAAAATCTTCTCGGGTGTTCAGCCGGACGGTGGTGTAAAAACACGACGTTTCGACAGCTAACTCTGCTGTCTTCATCAGGTATCTGTAGTTGTTGTCAACTGACTGTCTCTGCCTCCACTGGCTTGGCCGCCCATCGAACCTCCTTTATACCTTCTTTTTACTAGAAGCATGTCGCAGAAGAATGATAGCGAAGGATACTGACAGAAAATTATTTCGGTAGTGGCCCGAGGTGTTTTCAGTAAACTAAGTACGTATCGCGGAATCGAAAGTCTCTACATCCAAGTTTAACTTGTGTAGTTGGGAGGTTTTCTGAAAAGAAAATAGACATCCTAAAAACATATTACATGTGTTAGCTCCTAGCATCTTAAGTTTACCCTGAATGTAATACAACTTTAAATGATTTTTATAATTATTTCTGCTGTATTTCACAATATGACTTCAGTAAATATGAGTATGATATTTACACTAATATAATTTAGTCTACACTTTAATAAGAGATTAAACTCGTATATATGAAAAAAAGGACGTCAAATGTTGAACAGCATGCATTAATTAAAGTTTTGTCATTTTAGCCCTAGAAATGTTTTAGGAAATTAATTCAGTGTTGGAATTTATTTTGTGGCTTTGCACCTAATCGATGTCGAGGTCTTCAGAGGCGGGAATGATTGCGAACAAATAATTGTAAGGAATTCAACGATGGTCTTTTGAACGAACCCTCCCTGGTGCGAGTTCGGAAATACATGGAAAACCCAAAGCTAGGTAGCCGTAAAGATATTCGCAGGTGTGTTCTTTTTAATGTAATAA
Source organism: Vandiemenella viatica (assembly GCA_031002005.1). Lineage (NCBI taxonomy): Eukaryota > Metazoa > Arthropoda > Insecta > Orthoptera > Morabidae > Vandiemenella > Vandiemenella viatica. The sequence goes on from JARYHS010013630.1 coordinate 275,575,111, forward strand.
TTAATCGTTATACTTAAAAGACTTTACTTAAAAACTTTCAGAATGTTATATATATTTTTTTAATATTGTAAACATATCCTCCTCTCAGATTTTCTTTTTTCTATTCGCCTGTCAGATCGAGTGCTACTCTCTCCGACCCTCACTATCATTCACTACCCATCTCCCGTTAAAACATTCTGAAAGACTTGATGGATTTAGACTGCTCTTAGTAACAGAAGTCTACTTCAACAATTATTGATGATCAAACCCGTAACCGTCACTTCTGACGGCCTTTTAAACTATCTAATGTAATAAACTGCACCTTTGGTAATCGTTCCCGTAACGCTGACATCAAGCGCGTGGCCTTCGTTACGTGAATAACAACGGCCATCGATATGAGCGTAAGATTTCTCGGCGTTGTATACAGATGAAATTTTTTTCGGGAAACTAGCTGAGAGATAATTTTTGTGTAGCATAACGTTAGCCTCTTGACCATGGCGGCAGAGTATATGAGCGTTGGAACTTTGTGTTATACAAACGTTCTCACTTGGCTAGTTTCCTGAAAAAAAAAATCATCTAACGGCCAACGATGTTACTACAAAATAGAACTTACAGACATTGTTTCTTAACAGTTCAGTTTAGTTAAGCAGCCGTTAAAAAAGAAATTTCCAGAACGATTAGGTTTAAGAATCTATTGCGTTTAAATTAAAATATTAATTATTAGTAGCTTTTTGTTTATTTTCATTCACCGAGCGTAGTGGGTGAGCGCTTAACGCTCTGGCCTCGCATTCGGGAGGACGGCAGTTTGAATCCCCGTCAGGGTATCCAGATTTGGATTTTCTATGGTGTCCTCATATCGCTCCCGGTGAATGCCGGGATGTTTCCCTCAAAAAGGCCATGGCCGAATTCCTTCCCGTTCCTTGTTCACAGTCCAATCCCGCCTCAAATGACCTCTACGTCGATGACGACGAGGCGTAAAGCCACAAGTTAAAAAAAATATATTTACATTCATTTGATATAGATGATATAGAATATCTTATTTACAGTAAACTAAGAAATATGTACCACATTTTTATCATTTCTAAGGTTATGGGCATTATTTAATAACAATTGTAATTAATTAAGCAACTGCAAGGAAATATTTTTTCAGAAAACGCCTTAAAAATGTTATTTTTTAGAAGGAATAATACACTATTTATATTTTATGTACACAAAATTGGCAATATTCTCTGTCACTAATAGTAAGCTTGAAGAAATGACGTTCCAACCCACCAGTTTTTGCGGTAGTCTCGGTAGTATGTTGGTTAAAAATAAAAACGACTACACTGGAATCTAAGAAATTAGTTAAAAACAGATGTAATTAACAAAAGTGTTATGCCTCCATATTCTTCACAACATGTCTCCCTCGTTATCTAACATAAAATATGTTACCAACCCAAGATATTTAATCCAATCTGAGACTTCTATCTAATAAAGCATAAAAAAACTTATTTCGTGTCAATCTAAAAAATCAAACCATGTTCACATAAAAATCCATAAAAGTTTGGGTTAAACTGCCCTGTTTAGTGTTTCTTACACAAATCTAAGTATTAAATTAAGTTTTTTTTTTATTTTTTTTTATTTTATTTATTGGCCTTTAGCCTTGTCGGCCATACAGCCAGCCTTTGTAAACTTTACATTAATGTGTACATAATATTTTCATTTAGTTATACAACTTGTTTTTTACATGGGTTTTTCATTATTTACTAGACTATTAATCTATATTACATCATTTATGACAATTCACTTATGGGTTGCTCACACTCAAACATTATTATTTGACATTGTATACTTGTGATCTCACATGTAAATAGGACACATTTAACAAGAAAATTTTAATTGGTATAAAGGTTACACTTTTATGGTATGTATAAGTAGATCTAAGCTAGGTGTTTCCATCTTCTAGATGTATCATTTTCTAAAATTGAGTGTTTTTGTCGATAAGTTATGTCTTATCTAAATTAACTACCAGTTAATTTTAGTCGTTATATATTTACAATGAGTCTGCATCTGAGGTAGTTTTTGAGCTTATAAATGATGCAGTTTTAAGAGTTAGATGGGGAGGATTCAGATGAATATGTCTCCCTCCTTATAATATGTCATTAATGTCTTATAAATATTTTTGTCGTTGGTGGCTAGCAAGATAATCACATTCGTTGGTAGAGGAACACCGAGGGTTTTTAATCCTTTCAGCATTTTGTCTTGTTGTGTTCTATATTTCTGGCAGGAAAATAGAATGTGGTTTAAATCGCCTACTGCTGTATCTGAACAGTCGCATTGTGAAGTTTCTCTGAGATGTATTCGGTTTAAGTGGCTGGGGAAATTACCATGGTGGAAGCGACTTCTAATGATACTTGTGATGTACCGCCTGTTGACATTCCATTTGTAATACCAAGGCTTGACGGGGATGTCTGGTTGTATGAGGCCGTAGTGTGTACCTTTTAGTTGTAAAGAGCTACTCCATTCTGTTTGCCATAGTTCTTTTGCTCGCTGTTTGATCGTTTGGTAGAATTTTGAGGAGTGAAGTTTTAAGTGTTCTTCTTGTCCCGCTACTATAGCTTCCTTTGCCATCTTGTCGACGTATTCATTAAATTTTATTCCCTTGTGGGATGGAACCCACAAGAACCTTGTGGTGATGCCCTTTATGTTGTTAGCATATATTTCGTGAAGGATGTCTGCTATTATGCTTGCCATCCTTGTGTTCCAACTGGGCTTTTCAATGCTTTTGATTACACTCAGGGAATCGGTGATGATTATTACTTCGGTTTGGTCACGGTTGCCACTATATTTCAATGCCTCTAATATCGCTTTTGCTTCTGCAAGAAAAATTGACGTTTGCCCTGGTAACGAGTATAGTGCCTGATACTGTGATTGTGGGCAGTATATTGCGCATCCTACTCTGCTTTCTGGTCTGATCTTGGCGCCGTCTGTGTAGATGTGTGTTGCATTCAAGGCTAAGGTGCTTAGTTTCCTGTTGAGGTTTTCGTTTTCATCCGTGTTCTCAGATTTTTCTAGGAGATGGATTTGGGTGTCTATTGTTCGTAGGTGGAATGGTGCTTGGTAAATAGGATGTATTTCGAATTTCTCTATTTTGTCACTGATCTCTTCCCAATAGTTGTACGCTTCCAGTAATGGTATGTCGTGTTGGGTCGCTGGATCTTGATTTGTAAGTTGTTCTACAGCTTGTTTTAATGTTTCCATCCGTTCCCTCAGTGGATGCGTTTTGAGGTTTAGTTTGTCTACTAGGAACTTTTCGGATAGCTGACTTCTTCTTATATGTAGAGGCGTGTCCCCGGATTCCACTAGTAGTGCGTTCGTGGGTGTAGACCTCATGGCTCCTACACATGTTCTGAGGCAGCGGTATTGCAATCTGTCCAACTTCCGTAGTGCGTCCTTTCCTACCGTTGACGTAAAAGATGCAGCCATAGTCTACTAGCGATCTGATTAATGCTCTGTATAAGAGTAGGAGGGTTTTAGGATGGGATCCCCACCATGTTCCCGCTACTGCCCTTAAGATGTTGAGTCTTTTCTCAGATTTGGCTATCACTTCTTGTATGTGTTCTCTCCAGGTAAGACGATTATCGAGTATCATTCCTAGAAATTTGCATTGTTTTTTCACTGGGAAGCTGTATGGTCCAAGCGACACGTTGTCATTGATGATGATTTTTCGTTTGGAGAATATTACTACTGTTGACTTATCAGCTGCGATTTCCATCCCATTGTTGAATAACCATGTACTGAATGCCTCCAATGCTTCTTTCAACATGAGAAGTACAACTTCCATAGTTGAACCCTTTATATATATTACTATGTCGTCTGCGAATTGGAGGG